>JASDQU010739680.1:94934-107181 GCA_032191745.1 Picea mariana | reverse complement strand
CTTGGCGCTCTATTGGTGTTTCAGCCTTCTATTGACTACTTCTTCAATTCCTATCTACTTTGCGAGCAGCTGCTCTTTCTCTTTTTTGATCTTCTCTTTGTCTTCTTCAAATTTTCTTGGAGAGCACTCTTCTCTTGTTTCATGGCTTGGCGTTGTTCAATAATTTCCTCCTGTGATTTCTTTAGGTCCTGGGTGGCCTACACTTTTTATTCCTGAGAATGTCGAAGGCATACTTCGACTATATCAACAATATTGTGGAGCTGAACTAATTCATCTCCCACTTTTGTTGTTCCTTCTGGAAGAGGTGCAGTAGATATTGCTCGGCTAGACTAGAGTGCTTGCTGTACTCCTTGGAGCACGATCTCAATTTGGCTATACATTTGTTCCTGCTTTGCCTCCTGCTTCTCTATGATTTCCTTTGAAGCATCATTGACCAATGAAACAATGAAATCAAAGTCATCCAACATGAGGGAAGTTCGCATGTTGGTTACAGGGGTTCTCGGTTTCTTTCTGGAGGAAGATTTCANGTAACCAACATGCGAACTTCCCTCATGTTGGTTACAGGGGTTCTCGGTTTCTTTCTGGAGGAAGATTTCAGAGGTGAAACCTTCTTTTTCTTCGATGAGTCTTCTTCATACCTAGGTGGTGGTACTTCAACTTTCTATTGTTCATTTTATGTACCTTCTTTGTCATCACCTTCTTCATCTAGTGTAATGGAAGCCATCCTTACAGATAGGCTGTCAACATCTTGGACTTCTTCAGTCTTCTTCTTCATCTTTGCTTTCCTTGTCTTACTGGGCCTAGGTGTATCCTACGCAGTTCTAGGGCTATCGATGTTGGAAATTTCTATGGGGTCTACTGAAATAAGGAGGTCTACCAACCATTCCTTGGTGATCTCTTCTAGGTCTTCTTCTGTCATCTTATAATAGGTCTGAAGCTGTTCCTGGTGCTCATCAACGTGTGGGGTTAGGTATATAAAGTGGCAGTCCATGCTGAACTTTATCAGAGGTCAAAATATTTGTAAAGTGTTCAGAGTTATTTGAGGTTCACTCCTTATGGCTACTTTCAATTGGTTATAGTACTCATGGAAAACAACATTCGATTTCCATTTCTTGCTCATGTCGTTTGAGTACCATAATGTACTGAACTTTGCGGCTAGTGGTTCAAAGGGGTCAAGGTTGGGGAAGGTTGTGCCTTTCGATAGCTCCCATGCAACAAAAGAAATCAATATTAGGAGCCAGTTGAAATGGAATTCATGCCCCTGATCCTGGGCTTCTCTGTAGTCAATCTCCAGTTGATTCACTAGGTACTTCACCCAGTTCATCTATAGTCCCTCTACGCACTTTCCTGCAAGGTCAACTACAAATCCATATACTTGTGTTGGTCGATTCTTGCATACCAACTTCATTTTGATCAGTTGGCATGCGAGGCACACTGCGCCACTTTCAATAGAAGCTACCTTGTAGCGTCTTGTGCCTTTCTCAACATCACCATAGGATTCTTTGATCTTCTACGTAAGAGCACGATCTGCGGTCTTTCCAGGATAATACTCATGGGGATGAGGGCCCTGCATGCTAAGGCCAATGATCCTATTGATCAGTGCTGGATCAACAGTTATGCAACAATCTAAGCATAGGTATCCTCCGTGGTAACTTGCTAGCAACAATTTTACACAAACATTCACCTCCTGGTGTCTGCTGAAGTATGATATTTTCATAACCTTGAGAAAAGTAGACTGCACGAGGTTCATCGTCCATTTCTGAGGGATGATCTTTGAATTCTTTCCCTTAGTTCTCATCAATTACTTATACAGAGTGAGCATGTTGTAAACTTTACGGTCCCCTAGGTTGAAGTTGCAAAACTTCAACGCTATAACCTTGTCTTGATCTGTGTGGTAGGTGCGTACTCCTTTCGGGAGATATGCAGTGACTAGGGTGTATTCAAAATCTCTAGGGACACTTTCCTTGTTAATCTCACCGCTCAGGGGGGTATGTAAGCTGGTAGGATGGATGGCACTAACTTCGCGTTGGCTATGTCGTCCTTATGCTTAGTTCTTCTTTCTATGCCAACTTGATATGTTCCTGCTCGAGCAATTGACGGGGTGACTTGCACTCCACTCATCGATGATGCTTGGACTCCGATGGACATTCTTCTTTCCGACATGGCTCTCTTAGTCATTAAATTGAGAAGGACCTCTGTGATGGATTCCTCAAGTGCGGTGAGATTGTCAGACATACGCACTCGGGAAAGATAATCGGGGTCATGGTGATCTCAAAATACTACACTAGGATGAACAATCTGCTTGCAATGATCACTGTAGACAATCACTAGTTCTGCGGGCTTCGATTCTTCAGTTGGAAAAAGTGTTCTTCGGGCACGGCGCGACGAGCTAAATAGGAAATTCATCAATGATCTTCTTACAATGAGTACGAAGCTTCCATGGATGTTGATCCATCCATTATGGCATGGTCCAATGGTTTGGTGGTGATCCTTTAATGCTTTTCTGTTCGTTCGGGGTGAAAGTTGAATGGGTATATCGGTCCAACGACTATATTGCTTCGCCACAGCGAAGTGCCTTATGTCGCTGTTTTGATATCCCGACGAAGCTCAATTCCTTTGATTTTTCCTTCTGCGAAGTTTCCTCTGGAATATTTTGTAACTTTTCGATCTTGGCTCTCTTCTTACTTAGCTTTCTAGCCTTCTTCCCTGTGAGCTTCATCTCGATCGTCCTTTTTCCATTCTGATTCTTATCTTCTCTTGACATAGTCACTTCGTGATGCTGAGATTCTTTCTTCAGATCCAAGGGTAATGGTCCTTCATCATATGGATTAGGTATTTCAGTCTTCTGTGGTTCCTCTAATGCTCTTATAGCTTCGACATCCAATTCCCTAGTGTCAAATGGCTTACATCTGTTTTCTTGTTCTTCCATCAAGTAGGCGATCCTTCTAGTCATAAATTCCATGAGTTCTTGCTTCTTCTATTCTAGGGCTTCCTTTTCTTCTTTTCTCTGGATCTAGTCTTTTTCAATCCAGATCTTGCCTAAAAAAGCTAGAAATGGGGCATGGTCCTCAATAAATTTAATAACTTTGAATTATTCCTATGTCGAAGCTCCATGGGTACTCATAGCTATCTGGGTAATCCCGCCACATAGGGTTACCATTTTTCCTTTAAACAACCCTATTTTTCCTAGTGAAGGAACCATAGCAGGCCTTCCTAGGGTTTCCCAAGTACTTTCTGTCATAATGTTCATCTGTGTTCCCTCATCCAGAGCACAGTCGATGTCGAAGTCTCCTATTCTTACTTCAATTTTCTCCTTTTCTTTGAAGATTTATGACAAACTGGCATCATTATGTTCATCCAGGGTTTCTTTCATTTTTAGTAACATAATCTCTGATTCTTTCTGGGGTTCTTCTATAATCTTAGCCTCTTGATCTCCTTCAGAGTTTGCTTGCTCCATATTCAACTTTTCAAGTCTAGCAATCATTCTAGGGCAATCCAGTACTTCATGGTCCATAGCCTTACAACAGGGGCAACTAGGGTTTCTCCCAGGGCATTCTTTAGCAAGATGTCCTGGTCTTCTGCAATTGTAACAAAGAGTTAATCCCCTCTTTCTCTTCAATGATCCCCAACTTTTCTTATATTGCGCGCTAGGATCATAATGACTAGCCTGCAACAATTTCTTTCTAGGATCCTGCATCCATTGGTTAGTCCAAAAATTCTTTCTATGCATAGGTATAACGTATCTATCATTATACTTATCAAATCTATTCATATCAAATATTCTTTCATCTAATAATGCCCTAGTTTTCAAGCTAGGACAAAATCTATCAAGAATTCCTAAATCCATACTTTAGAAACAAAAAATTTCACTTCTTTTACTTCTACAGGTCACAAAGCTTCCAGATCTAAGAAGTTTTAACTATTCTTACCTTTATCAGAGCACAGAGCTTACAGATCTTACTTCTTTTCTTTAGAATCAACCTCTTTTCTTGCAGATTTGACTTCTTTCCTTCAGATTTGTCCTTCCTTATTCAACACAAATATTTTCAGATCAAGTGGATCATTGCACACTAGGGAATATATCCACGCATAAAGATTTCACAATTTCAGGATGAATCTTTGCAAAAAACTTCTTCTGCTTAGTTCCTAGCAATCACAGTTTCAGTTCCTGGAAACAGAACCATTTGTTGGCACAGGGGAATACCCAGGGTTCAACGCTACAACAACACACCAACAAAACCTTAACTACCGGCCCTTTCGAAAACACCTGCGAAGCAGATGAAGTCTCACCCGAGGTAGAGGCAGGGGTGGTTCCAAGACTCAAGTGTCTTTAACCTTAGCCGGGACACAGATTTGTGATTATAACACTTAGCAATCACCTAGCATAGATTATTCATCAATATTCATCCCTTGTGATACTTTGCAGATAGCACAGAGCATCGCAGTATGTACTTAGATATAAGATAATTCAACACTTAGCCACAACAAGATTGATTATATTCGACAGATCAAGCACTAAGCATCTTACATATCAGATCTAACATTCATTCATATCTCAGAAGCACAAAGAATAAATAGATATATCTAAACATATCAAATAACTTAGCAAACGAAGAGACAAACACATCATGTCAAGGCGCATAGCACAACACATAGATTTACCATGGTTCACCCCCACCCCGGGTCTACGTCCACAAAGTCTTATTCTTTGTTAGCTTCAGTTAATTAGGTTACAACACAGAGCCTCAAAACCCTTACTCCACACAGGACAAAAGATCTGTGCATCTCGCCAGATCCTTCCTCCTTGCACCGCAACACAAAGCCTTCTACGGTCTCTCGCAGGGATTGCACTCAGCTCTGCAAGTCTTACACAAAATGCACAAAGCCTTGATCACACAGATTCAACTCTTGGCACTTAGCCTACATCAAATAGATATATCATTCACTGCTTCTCTATATGGCCTAGACATCTATATATACATACAAAAGTGGGCCTAAGCATGGGTAAACCCATGGGATGACATCCCTTTCCCATTACATTATCCCCCAAAACCCAAAAAGGACCCAAAAATGGGTCTAGCTTCCATGATTTCCACTTCGCATTGCGCTCCATCTTTGACAAGCTGTCGAAGTCCCAAAAATGGTCAAATATGACCAAGTGTTCCTCAAAACTTGGTCAAGGGCCAACAAGCCCCCAACACTCACCTGTGACTCATCCCGAGTCACTTAGGTCTAGGTAAGTTTGCCTCAAAGGTCTTGAGCTTGACTCGAGCTACTTCGACTTGTCTCTGTGCTACTGCTTCTTTCTCAATGAATTCCTGAACAATCGCTTCGCAGATAGGTACTTCTAGTTGCTGCTCGACTGTAACAACTACTTGTTCTAGTAGTGTTCCTTGGCCTTCAATTTATTCAAACAATAGGTAGTCCACCTCCTGGCTCGATTGGATTTTTTGGGTGACTTCCATCACTCTTTTATGCATGGTAAGAAGGAGTTGTTGGACAGTGCGCTGTTCCTAGGATCTCTTCATCCTCCCGATGGGTGATAAGCGCTTGAGTTGCATCTGTACTGTATCTGCATGCTACTTTGCTTCCTGGAGTTGGGACTACAGTTTCTTCAACTCTGGGTCTTCAGATAGTTGTTCATATATATGCGAGCTTCTGCTACTTAGCTGTTTACATTCTGCGACAAGTGTTTTAATCCTCTTGACTATGCTCTATGCTTTTAATTCTTGCTAGTTGCGCACTTCTTGTGGAGTCTATGGTATGGTCTGAAGCTCTAATTCCATGACCCTTTGTTGAAGTTGCTGAATAACTTCAGCCAGCTTCGTTACTTGGTGCTCTATGGGTTCTTTGGTCTTCTGCTCTAAGCCAGTCACAGAGCGAAATGCTCTGTTGACTGCTTCTTCAATTCCTATCTACTTTGTGAGCAACTGCTCTTTCTATTTTTGGATCTTCACTCTGTTTTATTCAAATTTTTCTTGGAGAGCATTCTTCTCTTATGGCACGGCTTGGCGTTGTTCAATAATTTCTTCCTGTGCTTTCTTTAGGGCCTGGGTGGTCTGCGTTTTTTCTTCCTGATCATGTTGAAGGCATACTTCAACTGTATTAGCAATCTTGCGGAGCTGAACTGATTCATATCCCACTTCTGTTGTTCCTTCTGGCAGAGGTGCAGTAGAGATTGCTTGGCTAGACTGGAGTGCTTGTTGTACTCCTTGGAGCGCGATCTCAATTTGGCCATACATTTGTTCCTGCTTTGCCTCCTGCTTCTCTATGATTTCCTTTGAAGCATCATTGACCGCTGCAACAATGAAATCAAAGTCATCCAACGTGAGGGCAGTTCACATCTTGGTTACATAGGTTCTCGGTTTCTTTCTGGAGGAACATTTTAGAGGTGAGACCTTCCTTTTATTCGATGAGTCTTCTTCATCCCTAGGCAGTGGTACTTCGACTTTCTATTGTTCAGTTTCTGTACCTTTTTCATCATCACCTTCTCCATCTGGTGTAATGGAAGCCATCCTTATAGATAGGCTATCAACTTCCTAGAATTCTTCAGTATTCTTCTTCGTCTTTGCTTTCCTTGTCTTACTAGGCCCAGGTGTATCTTGCACAGTTCTGGGGCCGTCGATGTCAGACATTTCTACGGGGTCTGCTAAAACAAGGAGGTTCGTCGACCATTCCTTGGTGATCTCTTCTAGGTCTTTTTCTGTTAGTTTATAATAGGATTGAAGCTGTTCTTGGTGCTCATCATCACGTGGGGTTAGGTATATAAAGTGGCAGTCCACGATGAACATTATCAAAGGTCAGAATCTCTGTAAAGTGTTCGGGGTTATGAGAGGTTCACTCCTTATGGCTTCTTTCAATTGGTTATAGTACACATGGAAAATGACATTCGATTGCCATTTCTTTCTCATGTCATTCGAGTACCATAATGTACTCAACTTCATGGCTAGTGGTTCAAAGGGGTCAAGGTTCAGAAAGGTTGCACCTTTCGGTAGCTCCCATGCAACAAAAGAGATCAATATCAGGAGCCAACTGAAATGGAATTCATGTCCCTGATCCTGGGATTCTTTACAGTCAATCTCCAGTTGATTCACCAGGTACTTTGCTCAGTTCATCTGTAGTCCCTCTGCGCACTTTCCTGCGAGGTCAACTACAAAGCCATATACTTGTGTTGGTCGATTCTTACGTACCAACTTCCCTACGATCAATTGGAATGCGAGGCACACTACACCACTTTCAATAGAAGATATTTTGTATCCTCTTGTGCCTTTCTCAACATCACCATAGGATTCTTTGATCTTCTACGCAAGAGCACGGTCTACGGTCTTTCTAGGATAGTACTCATGGGGATTAGGGCCCTGCATGCTAAGGTTGGTGATCCTTTTGATCAATGCCAAATCAATAGTTATGCGACGATCTAACCATAGGTATCCTCCATCGTAACTTTCTAGCAACAATTTTACACAAGCATTCACCTCCTGGTGTCTGCCAAAGTGCAGTATTTTCATAACGTTGAGCAAAGTAGATTGCGCGAGGTTCATCGTCCATTGCTGAGGGATGAGATTTGAATTATTTCCCTTAGTTCTCGTCAAGTAATTATACAGGGTGAGCATGCTGTAAAATTTATGGTCCCCCAGGTTGAAGTCACAAAACTTCAACGCTGTAACCTTGTCTTGATCTGCGCAGTAGGTGCGTACTCCTTTCAGAAGATATGCAATGATTAGGGTGTATTCAAAATCTCTAGGGACACTGTCCCTATTAATCTCACCGCTCAGAGGGGGTATGTATGCTGGTAGGATGGTTAAATAATGATGAAATAATGGTGCTAAGTTCTCTATCAAGTATTATAATCATAGATATGTGTCCTAGCTAAGGTTGTAGACATCTGAGTCCTACAATCACCCCTGCCTCTACTTCGAGTGAGACTTCATCTCTTTGTAGGTGTTTCTGAAAGAGTCGATAGTTAGGGTTTTTTTGGTGCGCTGTTGTAGCATTGAACCCTGGGTTTGTGCCTGTGCCAATAAATGGTTTCGTTTCTGGGACCTGAAACTGTGATTGCTAGGAACTGAGGAAGAAGAAGCTTTGTGCAAAGATTCGACCTAAAATTGTGAAAGCTCTGTGCGTAGATCTATTGCTCTAGTGTGCAGTACTCTACTTAGTTTGACAAGCTCTGTGCTAAGGAAAAGAAGTCTGATCCAAAGAAAATAGGTAAAATATTAAAGCTATGTGCTCTGATAAAGGTAAGAATATTGAAAAGTTCTAGATTTGAAAGCTTTGTGCTCTGTAGAAGTAAGATAAGTGGAAATTTTTGTTTCACCAGTATGGATCTAGGTATGTTTGATAGATTCTATCCTAGCTTGAAAACTAGGGTATTAATAGATGAAAGAATATTTGATATGAGTAGATCTGATAAGAATAGTGAAAAATATGTTATACCTATGCATAGAAAGAATGTTTGGACTAATAAGTGTATGCAGGATCCTAGAAATAAATGTTTGCAGGTTAGCTACCATGATCCTAGCACGCAGTACAGGAAAGGCTGGGGATCATTTTAAAGAAAGAGAGGATTAATCCTCTGTTACAGTTGTAGAAGACCGGGACATCTTGCTAAGGAATTCCTTGGGAGACGACCTAGTTGTATTTGTTGTAAATCTATGAACCATGAAGTATTGGATTGCCCTAGAATGATTGCTAAGGTTGAAAGAATGAATATGAACCAAGAAAATTCTAAGGCAAATCCAAAAACTAAGATTATGGCAGAAACCCAAAAAGAATCAGAAAAAGTATTGCTACAGATGAAAGAAACCTTGAATGACCATCGACATGTTAGATTATCAGAGATCTTCAAAGAAAAAGAATGCCTTGAAGCAAGAATAGGAGACTTCGACATTGACTATGTTCTAGATGAGGAAACATAGGTGAATATCATGTCAGAGAGAACTTGGGAAGCTATAGGGAGGCCTGCTATGATTCCTTCATTAGGAGGAATAGGACTATTCAAAGGAAAGCTGATAAACCTATGTGGAAAACTCACCCGGATACCTATGAATGCCAATGGAACTTCGACAAAGGAAGATTTTGAGATTATTAAATTTATTGAGAACAGTGCCCCATTTACCATGCTACTAGGAAAAAATTGGATTGAAAGAAGCTAGAAGGCAAGAAGAAGAGGAATTTTTAGAGCAGAAGAAGCAAGAGTTAAAATAATTCATGACTAGAAGGATCTCACACTTGATTGAAGAACAAAAGAACAAATCGAAGCTATTTAACACCAGAGACTCAGATGTTAAAGTTGCAAGAACACTAGAAGACCCACAAAAGATTGAAGTACCTATTCCAGATAAAGAAGAAGGATCACCCTCGAATCTTAGGAAATAATCTCAACAAAGCGAAGTAACTATGTCAAAAGAAGATAAGAATCAGAATGGAAAAAGGAATACAGAGACAAAGCTCACTAGGAAGAAGGCTAGAAAACTAATAAGAAGAGAGCTAAGATCGACAAGTTGTAGAAGGTTCCAAAGGAAACCTCGCAGAAGGAAAATTTGCAAAATTGGAGCTTCTCCGGGATATCAGAACAATGACACATGGCACTTCATCATGGCGAAGGCATATAGCCATTGGCGACATTATAATTGTTAGACCAACGCTCCGAGCGGGTAGAAATAAATTTATGGACAAACAACTCACCATCCGACAGTTGGGACCACACCATAATAGACATAATAGAGTTAATGAAGGCTTCATAACTGTTGCAAGCGACCCTTTTGCCGAGTTACCTATTTATCCTATCGCTCCATGCACTGAGAAAATTTTTTCCAACTGATATTTTGAGGCCATAGACTAAGTTGATTTTATACAGTGATCATCACACTCTTTCTTTCTATTCTATTGCATTATCTAGGTTACTCCCCAAACCCGAGATTGTTAACCCCGCGAATGTATATCGAACGA
This sequence comes from Picea mariana, assembly GCA_032191745.1. NCBI lineage: Eukaryota > Viridiplantae > Streptophyta > Pinopsida > Pinales > Pinaceae > Picea > Picea mariana. The sequence continues at coordinate 97,230 of JASDQU010739680.1, read as the reverse complement.
TTTGAGCGTTGCAGAGAAAGCCATTGAAGAAGTTTTGATTGACCTCATGACTGAAAGAGTCATGTCGATTTCTACAGGTGTATAAGCATCATCGATGAGAGGACTGCCAGCCTCTCTGTCCATTGCTCGCGGAGCTGGACCATCCCGACCATCAGATGAAAAGCGAACCGAGCACAGGGATGATCTAGTGAATACCAAATTGATCTCGACCATATTACCTGCCTATATTCCACCACTGAGCGGCGTAGTAAATCAAGACAGCGTGCCCAGATATTTCAAATACACCTTGGTTACGACGTACCTCCTGAAGGGGATACATGTAGTTCGAGCATACCAAGATAAGATTGCAGCGTTTCAGTTTAGCGACTTCAATCTCAAATATCACAAAGTCTATAACATGCTCGCCCCACATAAGTATCTGACCAGAACTAAGGGGAAGAATTCAAAGATAATCCCCTAGTCGTGGACTATGAACCTTGCGCAGTCCACCCTGTTGAATGTCATGAATATTCCCCACTTTGGTAGACGCCAGGAAGTCAATGCCTATGTCAAGCTGCTGCTTTCTTGTTACCATGGAAGATATTTGTGGCCAAACCACCGTATAATAGTTGATCCAACACTAATCAATCAGATCACATGGTTGAGTAGGCAAGGACCTGATCCTCAAGAGTTTTACCCCGGAAAAGCCATGGATCGTGCTCTAGCACAGAAGATCAAAGAAACTTATGGTGATGTCGAGAAGGGAATGCGAGGCTACAAGGTAGCTTCTATCCTGAGTGGTGTAGTGTGCCTCACCTGTCAATTGATTGTAGGGAAGTTAGTACAAAAGAACCGACCTACCCAACTCATCGGTTTTGTAGTCAACCTCATAGGGAAGTGCGTGGAAGGCCTTCAGATGAATTGGGAAAAGTAACTGGTGAACCAGTTGGAACTCAACTGTAGAGAAACACAGGATCAAGGATATGAATTTCATTTCAGCTGGCTCTTGATCCTTATAGATTTTATTGCTTGGGAGATGCCGGAAGGTATGAACTTCCCGGACATTGAGCCATTTGAACCACTGGCCTCAAAGTTCAGTACACTGTGGTATTCAAGTGATATGAATAAATAGTGGCAGTCAAATGTTGTTTTTCATACCTACCAAAATCAGCTGAAGATATCCATACAGTCCAAGCCTCACATAAATCCAAACATTCTACACCGGTTCATGCCTTTGATGAAGTTCAACGCAGATCGACATTTTATTTACATCACAACGTGCGCCGACGAACATAAGCAACAACTTCAATCATATTACAAACTGACGGAGGAGGACTTGGAGGAGATCACTAAGGACTGGTCATTGAACCTCCTTATTCTAGTAGACCCTGTGGATATTTTTGACATTGACAACCCAAAAATAGTGCAGGATACACATAGACCCAGTAGGACAAAGAAGACCGAAGAGGCCCAAGAATTAGACAATGCATCCGTGAAAAATGCTTCCATATCACCAGTGCGAGGAGGTGATGTTGAACAGTTAGATGAAAAATAAGTCGAACAGAAGCAAGGAGACGAGGTTGATTCCCTGAAGAAGAGGAAAGGTTTGCCTTCGAAACCTTCCTCCCGGAAGAAATCGAAGGCCACCATGACAAATATGTAGATCGTCCTCACCTCCGATGACTTCGACTTCCTCATAGTAGCCCTGCAAGATGCTTCGCTAGAAATAACAAAGAAACAAGAAGCAAAGAAAGAGGATATGTACGATCAAATTGAGACTGAACTCCGAGGGGTACAACAAGCCCTACAGTCCAGCCGTGTAGTCTCCACTACATCGGGAGAACCAAAATTGGGATATGAGCAAGCTCAACTCCACCGCATAGTAAATACAGTCGAAGCTCGCCTTTGATGAACACAGGAAGAAACAGAGAAAGCCACCTAGGCTTTGACACAAGTACTGTTGGATTACTGAGAGGGGGGGTGAATCAATAATAGAGCAATTTAATCATTTTTAACCATACAATCCAAGTGTTATATCAATGAAGCATTATAATCCAATAACTGCAGAGTAAATAAGCAATGAACAAATGAACAAATGAACAATCATACACATACACAATACACCACTGTTTTACGTGGAAACCCAAATCGGGAGAAAACCACATAATGATTTTTCTTATATGTCTTGAAGAATTACATTCATTGGAAGCACCAACTTCCTTTTTTTTCCAGATGCAACTGGAAGGAGGCTCCAACCCCCTAGTTTCTTAGGCTACAACCTGAAGGAATCTATAACTCCCCAATTCTCTAGATACAA
>JASDQU010739680.1:71459-92351 GCA_032191745.1 Picea mariana | reverse complement strand
GCCCCACTCTTCTTCGTCTATGTCTCCTCCTCTTCAACCTGAGATGTTTCTCCATTCTTGGCATCCCCCTTGACTCTTTCCCTAGATACCATTTCTTTCCTCCTTGGCCTCTTTGACACTGCACTGCTTCCAGACACTTAAGTGCGTGCCACAACCTTCCTGGTGTTGGCAACCAGGATACTTGTTTTGATCGATGGTCTTGCTTCTATTTTCTCCTTAGATTTGGATTTTGTCTTGGCTACTGACACCTTCCACTACGCGGGCCGATATTTGATAATCCATTCCACTTCTTCCCTTGAGATGAAATAATGCATCTCCAACCATTTTTTATTTGGATCCCTTGTGACCTAGATTTACATGTGGTGCCTAATGCCTTAAACCTAGATATTCATTCATATTCCTAGACCACTTCCACATGAATGCACCATACATTGACTGCTCTCTATTGTACAACATCCATAACCATGGAAAAGACTGTGTTGTTTACTTGTTGGTTTTTGGTATCATTGGATTGCCATAGGGTTTCATACCTCACGATATAGAACTTCCCTTGTCTTGCAAGAAAATATGAGAATTTTGGCTCCTGCCACGCTACCAACGCGATGAGACTAAGGATCCAAGAATAATGGAACCCCATACCATTGTCCTACACATCCATGCAGTTGATCAGAAACTGGTTCAAAAGGTATGATGAACAGCTAAACATGACTCCCTTGGTGCACCGTGTGGCGACTGCTATGAATCCTACTGGAGCCTCTTCTTTTCTACATTTCCTTAGTATCTTGTAAGCCATTAGCTTGATGGTGAACCATTTCGTAGGGTCATTAATGTATTTCAGAACGATGCCTCTATTTCCTCTGTTGGTTCTAAACTATACCTTTACTTCCTCAACAATCTCTTTCTCACATGCTTTATTGTCCAACTATTCTTCAGGTTTTGTGCAAACAATAGGAAACCCTGTAATTTTTGCAATCAAAGCCACATCAATATGGACTATCCTATCCATCCATAGAATTCCTCCATTTGGCTTGGTTAAAAACTGCTTGACACACATACCCACATTATTACTGAACCCGAAGTGTGGTATCTCTAGAAGGTTCATGATTCCAGAGTTGTAGAGCCTATAATCCATTAGGTGGGATCCATGATGGGTTTGCCTAGGGGTCCTATCTCCTCCGTGTCTGCCAAAAAAGTTCCCTTGGCCAAGTCTGGCAACTTTTCCATGTCACGAACATCATGGTCCGAGTACCTCAGTTTAGGCACTTTCCCAAGAATGTTTTCCACTGTTACTACTATGTCTGAGATGTAGGGAAGTGTGATTTCTACGACATCCTGCAACTTTATTTTCTGAATGACAATAGGTTGGCCTTTCGTCGCTATTTCTGTTGTGTCATCTTCTTCCCCCTAATATTTTGGCTGGTCGAAGATGTCCTCGACCAAAACCTCCTCTTCGTCTTGGCCCTGTTGTTGGCCCTTCATTTCCTTGGGTTTAGTAGGTGTTTCTGTGTTAGGGTTTGTGTTGTTGTTTGGGTTTGCAGAGATCTAACCCATTTTTCCTTGCACAAACATCGAGGTTTCCTCCTCTACCCTCATTAGGATGAGTGAATCTATCTTTGAGGTTGTGAAATCTTCCAGCTCTACAATATTCTCGGGTTCCACCAACCTTTCCTTTCTTCTTTGTCCCTGTCGAGTAACCCTAACGTATTTCCCTAGAGCACCAAACTTTGGAGGTGCCATGTTGTTGGCTGAGTAGTCAAGTGCGATCACCTTTTCCTAATTTCTCCTAGTTCGGGGATCTGCAACTCTCTTGTGCTCTAAAATCACTAAGTGTCGAACTTACTTGTGCTTTTTGTGATTTATAGAACCGGTCATAAATGTTTGGTCGTATTTTTCACCTTTTCTCTGCATTTTCATTGTGTCCAATTTTTCCCGCGTCCAGTATTTCAATTTTGTCTCATGAGTTTCTTCACACGAATTTTTCCATGTTCTTTCCATTCAACCAACTTCCTCCTCTTTTTTCATTTTTCTTCTTTTTCTACTTTTTTCTTCCTTTTTCTTCTTTTTCTCCTTTTTATGTATTTTTATAAGTTTTTCTCTCCTAATATATACTATAGTACACTATATACATGGTTTTCTTACTGCACTACAACTATTAAGAGTTAGCAGGTCGATTGTCCCTATACATTTTTAGTTGACTACCATTCACCATTCCCTTTAGTTATGTTCCTTCCAAGTCCTTTAGCTACACATATCCTCCATCTTTGACATTCTTCACTTCATATGGCCATAGCCAATGCATTCTGAATTTACCAGGATGTTGCAAAAATTTGCTGTCATAGAGGAGAACTAGATCTCCATCCTTAAAACTCTTCTTCTTTATGTGTCTTCCTTGCAAGTATTTCTCCCTTGCTTTCTATACCTCTTGGTGAAATCCTTCCAGAATCATGTCTTCTTACATTTCCATTAGTTGACTTAATCTCTCTTGTATTGTGCCTCTTCTGACATATTTGTAATTGCTTCTACGCACATACTGGATACCAAAAATTATAATGGCACCACTACTTCCTATCCATACACCAATTTGAATGGTGTCTTTCCTCTCAACTTCTTGCATGTAGTCATGTATTCCCATAATATTGTTGGTGTTTTCAAATCCCAATAATCTCTGTTAACATTGCAGATCTTTGTCAAGGCATTCTCCAAAATATTGTTGAAATCTTCTACTGTCCCATTTCTTGAGGATGATATGGTGTACTCTTCTGGTGATAGACTTCAATATCCTCAGTCATATCCTTGATGGTGCTATTGATAAAATGGGTGCCTTGGTCACTCATCAGATTCCTGGGACATCCAAATCTTGTAATCACCTGCTCAAATAAGAAGTGTGTTGTTGTTTCAGCACTGCAATCCTTGACTGGTGCTGCTTCTGCCCACTTGGTTAAGTATTTTGTTGTAGTAATGATGTATCTAGCTCTTGACGTTCTTGCTGGTGGATTAATAGGTCCGAAAAAATCTATTGCCTACTTGTAAAATACCTGAAGAGTTACTTGTGGTCTTAGGGGCATCTCATCCCTCTTGTTGGGTTTTCCAACCCTCTTATAGAAATCACAGTTCTGGGAATATTCTTTGGCATCTTTATGAAATGTTGCTCACCATAAATCTACGTGCAATACCTTCTGCACAATATCTTTTCTTGCATAGTGTCCTCTTGCTATACCTTCATGAGATTCTGCTAAAACCAGGGGCCGTTCATGTTCCAATACACACCTTCTCAAGATGTTGTCTACGCCCATATTGTATAAATAACCTGCAATGAGTTGATAGTCTGCAACTTTAACTACCATATTTTTCTTCCACGCAGTACTAAACTCCTTTGACGCAACTCTTGTACTTAAGAATTCAATGACATCAATGAAGTACTCATCAACTGCCTATACTAAAAATAACTTTGCATTAGGGAAGTTGTCTTCCAAGTTAGTAGGTTCTTCACCATTGGTTACCCTTGAAAAGTGATCAGGTCATGGATTCAAATTTCCTAGTCTAACTATTACCTCAAAGCCAAATTCCTGAAATAATAATAGCCATCTATGGATCCTCCCTCGAACACTGTCCTGTTGACTAGATATTTGAGGGTAGAATGATCTTTGAACATTTTAAAACACTTTCCCAATAAGTAATCTCTGAATTTCTGAAGTGCATATACCATGGCTATGCCTTTTCTTTCTGTGGTGTTGTAATTCTTCTTAGATTCTGATAAATTTCTTCTTTCAAATACTATTAGATGATCTAAGTCCTCTGCTCTTGGCTATGCCAAAATTTATCCAAGTGCTATTGTTGATGCATCTACATTCACATGAAATTTCTTTTCCCAATATGGAAAAACTGATGTAGGTGTTGTCACTATCTTCTCCTTCAAGGTATCCAATCCATGCTGACATTCCTCATTACACTGAAATTTGGTGTTCTTTTTTAGCAATTTTTCCATTGGTGCAGTAATATACGCATACACCTTGATAAAATTCCTATAGTACCCTATATTTCCAAGTGTGGATTTTAAATGGTGCACTGGCTTTGGTGGTGGTAAGTTCCCAATTACAACAATCTTAGCAGGTTCAACTGGTAAACCCTGTCTAAACACTATATGTCCCAACAATATCCCAAAAGGTATGCCAAAAATTCATTTCTTGATGTTTAGTGAAATCTGCCATTGCCTGCATCTTTCCAACATTAGTATTAAAACTTATACATGATATTTCAAAAGACTAAAAACAATCCACTCATCCAAATATACTTCTAATAGATTAATAATGTATAAAATCTTTAAAGACAACTATGAACACCCTTGAAAAGATGGTTGGTGCATTCTTCAATCCAAAGGGAATAACTGTATATTGGTAGGATCCCCATTCTGTAGAAAACGTAGTCTTATGCCTTTCCTCTAGAGCTATTTTGATCTGATGGTATCCTGAGAATCCATCTGTGAATGAATATGATTCCTAGCCTCCCACATTCTCCAAGACCTAATCTGTAAAAGGGGTAGGGAAAGGATCATGTAAACAAGCATTTTTTAATTTCCTCAAGTCTACACAAATCTTGATCTCCCCTTGCTTCTTTTCCTAGACTATCATGGGATTGATCCATTCATATTACTCCATTGGCTCTATGATACTAGCTTCTAACATTCAACCAAGTTTTTCTTTCACTTTTTTCTTATACAATAGATTCATCCTGTAAGGTCTCTGTCTGACAGTTCTAACATATAGTTTTATGGGTATCCTCATCTCACCTAGCTCACTTGCTATTCCTTTCATCTCTGTAAAGATTTCTAGAAAAATGTCATTGTATTCATGCAATAACTCTGTTATCCTTTCTAGTGTTTGCTCATCCCAATAGTCTCCAATGCTTGCCATTTTAGGGTTTTCTTCTATCCCAATGTTGACTTTCTTGACCTTGATTGGTGCAACAAATGCCTTTGACTCTAGAGATGGACCTTCCACCTCTCTCTCTCCTTCAACCTATGTGATCTAAATTTTGTGCGGATCATCTTCATTTGGTGCTTCCTCTGCAACATGATAACATGAGAGTAAATATTTTTCTGTTTGTCTGTTCTGCTACTGGTATTCTATTATAATCTCCACCTCAGGATGCCCCAAAAATATCATCCACTGTATAAGCTTCAAAGCTGAATCAATGTTAGGGTTATCATGATCAAATGAGAAGGTTACCAAAAATTTCTCCTGTAATATTATCCATTCCAAAGTGCCTCTGTGCATCTCCTGGTCTATGTACCAGTTCCATGGTATCCCTTCTAAAGTATGGATAAAGTAGTGAGGCCATTATTCTAGTGGTTTCAACCTCCATTGCATTCTGCATTTCTCTAGGTGCTCAATTGGCATTCCTCACCCACCATACTTATACACTATATTGCTCCCATGTTCTGCACCAATTCTAATGCACACTAGCCTTTTACACTGATACCAGTCCTGAATTGTTTCCTTATGCACGCCCCACCATCTTGCATGTGTTTCCTTGAGTGCAATATCCATGGCTAACAACCTATGATTTTCCAAAACGTCCTCTTCATAATTTTTCAAGAATTTCTCTAAGTCATTCAACCCATGACAAATGGGAGGTTCCCTTATCTCTGTACCAACCCACCTTACTTCGAAGTCTATTCTGGTGCACCTCCTTGTGGAGACTTCATGTAGTCTCTACTACTAGTTCTCCAGACCCATGTCTGAGTATGAAGTACACAATGTAATGCTTCTCCAGCTGAGTAATCCCTCTGCATTTGGGTTGAAATAATCTCCTTCTCGCATAGTATTCCTATACAACTGATTTATTTCTTCCAAATCCAAACATGTTTCCTTTACAAACCTTTCTCCTTCTAAAGGATCCAATGGTGCAATCACTCTATACTCTCATGATTTAAAAGTCATTTTCCTTGTCTTCAGGTTGATTACATCCTGGTTATAAAATTCCCAATCCAATCCAAGTAATTCTAGGTATGGTGTTGTGCCAACTACTATTTCTATCACTTCAAAATATGCCACAATGCACACTCCATCCAAGTATATTGTCACACCTTTAAGTCTTCCAATTGGTAACACTCTATGCTGATTTGCTAGTTTCAACTAGACATGTTAATATCCTAATGTGGGTTCCCCCATACACTGCCATGTCTTCTTAGGTAAAATTTTTACTTCAGAGCCTAAATAAAGTGTTATTTCTCCCATATTGAAATCCCTAATGTTGGAATTTATCTTGAATTCCCTACTTGTTATTCTTCTTTGTTGGCCCTTGACCAAGTTTTGGGAGATCTTTGGTCAAGTTTGACCTATTTTGGGTCTTCGACAGCCTGTCGAAGACGAAGCAGAGATCGCAGGATCTCGGCCCCTTTTTGGGATTTGGGAATATGTAATGGGTATGGGATGTTGGCCCATGGGTTTACCCATGTTTAGGCCTATTTTGTAAAGTATAAATAAGTAACTAGGTGACATAAGTAAGAGGCCAATAAGCTAAGTGCAAGTATGGTTTGTAGATTCTCTGTGCATATTGTGAGAAAATTATAGAGCTAAGTGCAAGTGGTTGTAACAGACTGTGAAAGGCTTTGTGCTAGACCTAGCTTGGGGAAGGAGGATCTGGTGAGGTGCATGCATGTTGGCATAGGGGCAGACCCAAGGTTCAATGCTACAAAAGCACACCAACAAAACCCTAACTACCGGCCCTTTCGGTAACACCTGCGAAGCAGATGAAGTCTCACCCGAGGTAGAGGCAGGGGTGGTTGCAAGACTCAGGTGTCTACAACCTTAGCTGGGACACAGATCTGTGATTATAACACTTAGCAATCACCTAGCATAGATTATTCATTAATATTCATCCCTTGTGATACTTCTCAGATAGCACAGAGCATCGCAGTATGTACTTAGATCTAAGATAATTAACACTTATCCAAAACAAGATTGATTAGATTCGACAGATCAAGCACTAAGAATATTACATACCAGATCTAACATTCATTCATATCTTAGAAGCACAAAGCATAAATAGATCTATCTAAACATATCAACGCACTTAGCAAACTAAGAGACAAACACATCAGGTCGAGGCATAGATCACAACACACATATTTATTGTGGTTCACCCCCACCCTAGGGCTACGTCCACAAAGTCTTCTTCTTTGTTAGCTTCAGTGAATCAGGTTACAACACAGAGACTCAAAACCCTTACTTCACACAGGACAAAAGATCTGTGCAGCTAGCCAAATCCTTCTTCCTTGCACCATAACACAAAGCCTTCTACAGTCTCTCAAAGGGACTGCACTTACCTCTGCAAGTCTTACACAAAATGCACAAAGCCTTGATCACACAGATTCAACTCTTGGCACTTAGTCTACATCACATATATATATCATCCACTACTTCTCTATATGGCCTAGACGTCTCTATATACATACAAAAGTGGGCCTAAGCATGGGAAAACCCACAGGCCGACATCCCTTTCCCATTACATTATCCCCCAAAACCCAAAAAGGACCCAAAAAGGGGTCTAGCTTCCACGATTTCCGCTTTGCATTGTGCTCCATCTTTGACAAGCTATTGAAGTCCCAAAAATGGTCAAATATGACCAAGTGTTCCTCAAAACTTGGTCAAGGGCCAACATGCCCCCAACACTCACCTGTGACTCATCCTGAGTCACTCAGGTCTGGGTAAGTTTACCTCAAAGGTCTCAAGCTTGGCTCAAGCTACTTCGACTTGTCTCTGTGCTACTGCTTCTTTCTCAGCGAATTCCTGAACAACTGCTTCGCTGATAGGTCCTTCTAGTTGCTGTTCGATTGTAACAACTACTTGCTCTAGTAGTGTTCCTTGGCCTTCAATTTCTTCAAAAAGTAGGTAGGTTGCCTCCTGGGTCGGATGGAGTTTCTGGGTGACTTCCATCACTCTGTTTTGCATGGTAAGAAGGAGTTGTTGGGCAGTGCCCTGTTCCTAGGATCTCTTCATCCTCACGATGGGTGATAGAAGCTTGGGCTGCACCTATATTGTATATGTGTGCTGCTTCTCTTCCTGGAGTTGGGACTCCAGTTTCTTCAACTCTGGGTATTTAGATAGTTGTTCATATATCTGGGCGCTTCTGCTACTTAGTTGTTTACATTCTGCAACAAGTTTTTTAATCCTCTCGACTACGCTCTGAGCATTTAATTCTCGTTGGTCATGCACTTCTTGTGGAGTATGTGGTATGGTATAAAGCTCTAATTCCATGACCCTTTGTTGAAGTTGCTGATTAACTTCAACCATATTCATTACTTGGCGCTCTATTGGTGTTTCAGCCTTCTATTGACTACTTCTTCAATTCCTATCTACTTTGCGAGCAGCTGCTCTTTCTCTTTTTTGATCTTCTCTTTGTCTTCTTCAAATTTTCTTGGAGAGCACTCTTCTCTTGTTTCATGGCTTGGCGTTGTTCAATAATTTCCTCCTGTGCTTTCTTTAGGGCCTGGGTGGCCTACACTTTTTATTCCTGAGCATGTCGAAGGTATACTTCGACTATATCAACAATATTGTGGAGCTGAACTAATTCATCTCCCACTTCTATTGTTCCTTCTGGAAGAGGTGCAGTAGATATTGCTCGGCTAGACTAGAGTGCTTGCTGTACTCCTTGGAGAACGAACTCAATTTGGCTATACATTTGTTCCTGCTTTGCCTCCTGCTTCTCTATGATTTCCTTTGAAGCATCATTGACCAATGCAACAATGAAATCAAAGTCATCCAACGTGAGGGAAGTTCGCATATTGGTTACAGGGGTTCTCGGTTTCTTTCTGGAGGAAGATTTTAGAGGTGAAACCTTCCTTTTCTTCGATGAGTCTTCTTCATCCCTAGGTGGTGGTACTTCAACTTTCTATTGTTTAGTTTATGTACCTTCTTCATCATCACCTTCTTCATCTGGTGTAATGGAAGCCGTCCTTACAGATAGGCTGTCAACATCCTGGACTTCTTCAGTCTTCTTCTTCGTCTTTGCTTTCCTTGTCTTACTGGGCCTAGGTGTATCCTACGTAGTTCTGGGGCTATCGATGTTGGAAATTTCTATGGGGTCTATTGAAACAAGGAGGTCTACCAACCATTCCTTGGTGATCTCTTCTAGGTCTTCTTCTGTCATCTTATAATAGGTCTGAAGTTGTTCCTGGTGCTCATCAACGTGTGGGGTTAGGTATATAAAGTGGCAGTCCACGCTGAACTTTATCAGAGGTCAAAATATTTGTAAAGTGTTCAGAGTTATTTGAGGTTCACTCTTTATGGATACTTTCAATTGGTTATAGTACTCACGGAAAACAAAATTCGATTACCATTGCTTGCTCATGTCATTCGAGTACCATAATGTACTGAACTTTGCGGCTAGTGGTTCAAAGGGGTAAAGGTTGGGGAAGGTTGTGCCTTCCGATAGCTCCCATGCAACAAAAGTGATCAATATCAGGATCCAGTTGAAATGGAATTCATGCCCCTGATCCTGGGCTTCTCTGTAGTCAATCTCCAGTTGATTCACTAGGTACTTCACCCAGTTTATCTATAGTCCCTCTGCGCACTTTCCTGCGAGGTCAAATACAAAGCCATATACTTGTGTTGGTCGATTCTTGCATACCAACTTCCTTGTGATCAGTTGGCATGCGAGGCACACTACGCCGCTTTCAATAGAAGCTACCTTGTAGCGTCTTGTGCCTTTCTCAACATCACCATAGGATTCTTTGATCTTCTACACAAGAGCACGATCTGCGGTCTTTCCAGGATAAATACTCATGGGGATCAGGGCCCTACATGCTAAGGCTGATGATCCTATTGATCAGTGCTGGATCAAAAGTTATGCAACAATCTAAGCATAGGTATCCTCCGTGGTAACTTGCCAGCAACAATTTTACACAAACATTCACCTCCTGGTGTCTGCTGAAGTACGATATTTTCATAACCTTGAGAAAAGTAGACTGCACGAGGTTCATCGTCCATTTCTGAGGGATGAGCTTTGAATTCTTTCCCTTAGTTCTCGTCAAGTACTTATACAGGGTGAGCATGTTGTAAACTTTACAGTCCCCTAGGTTGAAGTTGCAAAACTTCAACGCTGTAACCTTGTCTTGATCTGTGTGGTAGGTGCGTACTCCTTTCGGGAGATATGCAGTGACTAGGGTGTATTCAAAATATCTAGGGACACTATCCTTGTTAATCTCACCGCTCAGGGGGGTATGTAAGCTGGTAGGATGGATGGCACTAACTTCGCGTTGGCTATGTCATCCTTATGCTTAGTTCTTCTTTCTATGCCAACTCGATATGTTCCTGCTCGAGCAATCGACGGGGCGACTTGCACTTCACTCATCGATGATGCTTGGACTCTGGTGGACATTCTTCTTTCTGACATGGCTCTCTTAGTCATTAAATCGAGAAGGACCTCTGTGATGGATTCCTCAAGTGCGGTGAGATTGTCAGACATACGCACTAGGGAAAGATAATCAGGGTCATGGTGATCTCAAAATACTACACTAGGATGAATAATCTGCTTGCAATGATCACTGCAGACAATCACTAGTTCTGCGGGCTTCGATTCTTCAGTTGGAAAAAGTGTTCTTCGGGCACGGCGCGACGAGCTAAATAGGAAATTCATCAATGATCTTCTTACAATGAGTACGAAGCTTCCATGTATGTTGATCCATCCATTATGGCGTGGTCCAATGGTTTGGTGGTGATCCTTTAATTCTTTTCTGTTCGTTTGGGGTGAAAGTCGAATGGGTATATCGGTCCAACGACTATATTGCTTTGCCACAGCGAAGTGCCATATGTCGCTGTTTTGATATCCTGACGAAGCTCAATTCCTTTGATTTTTCCTTCTGCGAAGTTTCCTCTGGAATATTTTGTAACTTTTCAATCTTGGCTCTCTTCTTACTTAGCTTTCTAGACTTCTTCCCTATGAGCTTCGTCTCGATTGTCCTTTTTCCATTCTGATTCTTATCTTCTCTTGACATAGTCACTTCACGATGCTGAGATTCTTTCTTCAGATCCAAGGGTAATGGTCCTTCATCATATGGATTAGGTATTTCAGTCTTCTGTGGTTCCTCTAATGATCTTATAGCTTTGACATCCAATTCCCTAGTGTCAAATGGCTTATATCTGTTTTCTTGTTCTTCCATCAAGTAGGCGATCCTTCTAGTCATAAATTCCATGAGTTCTTGCTTCTTCTGTTCTAGGGATTCTTTTTCTTCTTTTCTCTGGATCTAGTCTTTTTCAATCCAGATCTTGCCTAAAAAAGATGGAAATGGGGCATGGTCCTAAATAAATTTAATAACTTTGAATTATTCCTATGTCTAAGCTCCATGGGTACTCATAGCTATCTGGGTAATCTCGCCACATAGGGTTACCATTTTTCCTTTAAACAACCCTATTTTTCCTAGTGAAGGAACCATAGCAGGCCTTCCTAGGGTTTCCCAAGTACTTTCTGTCATAATGTTCATCTGTGTTCCCTCATCCAGAGCACAGTCGATGTCGAAGTCTCCTATTCTTACTTCAATTTACTCCTTTTCTTTGAAGATTTATGACAAACTGGCATCATTATGTTCATCCAGGGTTTCTTTCATTTTCAGTAACATAATCTCTGATTCTTTCTGGTGTTCTTCTATAATCTTAGCCTCTTGATCTCCTTCAGAGTTTGCTTGCTCCATATTCAACTTTTCAAGTCTAGCAATCATTCTAGGGAAATCCAGTACTTCATGGTCCATAGCCTTACAACAGAGGCAACTAGGGTTTCTCCCAGGGCATTCCTTAGCAAGATGTCCTGGTCTTCTGCAAGTGTAACAAAGAGTTAATCCCCTCTTTCTCTTCAATGATCCCCAACTTTTCTTATATTGCGCACTAGGATCATAATGACTAGCCTGCAACAATTTCTTTCTAGGATCCTGCATCCATTGGTTAGTCCAAAAATTCTTTCTATGCATAGGTATAACGTATCTATCATTATACTTATCAAATCTATTCATATCAAACATTCTTTCATCTAATAATGCCCTAGTTTTCAAGCTAGGACAAAATCTATCAAGCATTCCTAAATCCATACTTTAGAAACAAAAAATTTCACTTCTTTTACTTCTACAAGTCACAAATCTTCCAGATCTAAGAAGTTTTAACTATTCTTACCTTTATCAGAGCACATAGCTTACATATCTTACTTCTTTTCTTTAGAATCAACCTCTTTTCTTGCAAATCTAAATTATTTTCTTCAGATCTGTCCTTCCTTCTTCAACACAAATATTTTCAGATCAAGTGGATCATTTCACACTAGGGAATATATCCACGCACAAAGATTTCACAATTTCAGGACGAATCTTTGCAAAAAACTTCTTCTGCTTAGTTCCTAGCAATCACAGTTTCAGTTCCCCGCAACGGAACCATTTGTTGGCACAGGGGAATACCTAGGGTTCAACGCTACAACAGTGCACCAACAAAACCTTAACTACCGGCCCTTTCGAAAACACCTACGAAGCAGATGAAGTCTCACCCAAGGTAGAGGCAGGGGTGGTTCCAAGACTCAAGTGTCTTTAACCTTAACTGGGACACAGATTTGTGATTATAAAACTTAGCAATCACCTAGCATATATTATTCATCAATATTCATCCCTTGTGATACTTTGCAGATAGCACAGAGCATTGCAGTATGTACTTAGATATAAGATAATTCAACACTTAGCCACAACAAGATTGTTTAGATTCGACAGATCAAGCACTAAGCATCTTACATATCAGATCTAACATTCATTCATATCTCAAAAGCAAAAAGCATAAATAGATATATCTAAACATATCAAATAACTTAGCAAACGAAAAGACAAACACATCATGTCAAGGCACATAGCACAACACACAGATTTACCATGGTTCACCCCCACCCCGGGTCTACGTCCACAAAGTATTCTTAGGTTACAACACAGAGCCTCAAAACCCTTACTCCACATAGGACAAAATATCTGTGCAGCTCGCCAAATCCTTCTTCCTTGCACCAAAGCACAAAGCTTTCTACGGTCTCTCGCAGGGATTGCACTCAGCTCTGCAAGTCTTACACAAAATGCACAAAGCCTTGATCACATAGATTCAACTCTTGGCACTTAGCCTACATCAAATAGATATATCATTCACTGCTTCTCTATATGGCCTAGACATCTATATATACATACAAAAGTGGGCCTAAGCATGGGTAAACCCATGGGATGACATCCCTTTCCCATTACATTATCCCCCAAAACCCAAAAAGGACCCAAAAAGGGGTATAGCTTCCATGATTTCCTCTTCGCATTGCGCTCCATCTTTGACAAGCTGTCGAAGTCCCAAAAATGGTCAAATATGACCAAGTGTTCCTCAAAACTTGGTCAAGGTCCAACAAGCCCCCAACACTCATCTGTGACTCATCTCGAGTCACTTAGGTCTAGGTAAGTTTGCCTCAAAGGTCTTGAGCTTGACTCGAGCTACTTCGACTTGTCTCTGTGCTACTGCTTCTTTCTCAATGAATTCCTGAACCATCGCTTCGCAGATAGGTCCTTCTAGTTGCTGCTCGACTGTAACAACTACTTGTTCTAGTAGTGTTCCTTGGCCTTCAATTTATTCAGACAATAGGTAGTCCACCTCCTAGCTCGATTGGATTTTTTGGGTGACTTCCATCACTCTTTTCTGCATGGTAAGAAGGAGTTGTTGGGCAGTGCGCTGTTCCTAGTATCTCTTCATCCTCTAGATGGGTGATAAGCGCTTGAGTTGCATCTGTACTAGTATCTGCATGCTACTTTGCTTCCTGAAGTTGGGACTACAATTTCTTCAACTCTGGGTCTTCAGATAGTTGTTCATATATCTGCGCGCTTCTGCTACTTATCTGTTTACATTCTGTGACAAGTGTTTTAATCCTCTTGACTATGCTCTGTGCTTTTAATTCTCGCTAGTTGCGCACTTCTTGTGGAGTCTGTGGTATGGTCTGAAGCTCTAATTCCATGACCCTTTGTTGAAGTTTCTGAATAACTTCAGCCAGCTTCGTTACTTGGTGCTCTATGGGTTCTTTGGTCTTCTGCTCTAAGCCAGTCACAGAGCAAAATGCTCTGTTGACTGCTTCTTCAATTCCTATCTACTTTGTGAGCAATTTCTCTTTCTATTTTTGGATCTTCACTCTGTCTTATTCAAATTTTTCTTGGAGAGCATTCTTCTCTTATTGCACGGCTTGGCATTGTTCAATAATTTCTTCCTATGCTTTCTGTAGGGCCTGGGTGGTCTGCGCTTTTTCTTCCTGATCATGTTGAAGGCATACTTCGACTATATTAGCAATCTCGCAGAGTTGAATTGATTCATCTCCCACTTCTGTTATTCCTTCTGGCAGAGGTGCAATAGATATTGCTTGGCTAGAATGGAGTGCTTGTTGTACTCCTTGGAGCGCAATCTCAATTTGGCCATACATTTGTTCCTTCTTTGCCTCCTGCTTCTCTATGATTTCCTTTGAAGCATCATTGACCGCTGCAACAATGAAATCAAAGTCATCCAACGTGAGGGCAGTTCACATCTTGGTTACAGAGGTTCTCGGTTTCTTTCTAGAGGAACATTTTAGAGGTGAGACCTTCCTTTTATTCGATGAGTCTTCTTCATCCCTAGGTAGTGGTACTTCGACTTTCTGTTGTTCAGTTTCTGTACCTTCTTCATCATCACCTTCTCCATCTGGTGTAATGGAAGCCATCCTTACAGATAGGTTGTCAACATCCTAGACTTCTTCAGTCTTCTTCTTCGTCTTTTCTTTCCTTGTCTTACTAGGCCCAGGTGTATCTTGCACAGTTCAGGGGCCGTCGATGTTAGACATTTCTACGGGGTCTGCTGAAACAAGGAGGTTCGTCGACCATTCCTTGGTGATCTCTTCTAGGTCTTTTTATTTCAGTTTATAATAGGATTGAAGCTGTTCCTGGTGCTCATCATCACGTGGGGTTAGGTATATAAAGTGGCAGTCCGCGCTGAACTTTATCAAAGGTCAGAATCTCTGTAAAGTGTTCGGGGTTATGAGAGGTTCACTCCTTATGGCTTCTTTCAATTGGTTATAGTACGTATGGAAAATGAAATTCGATTTCCATTTCTTTCTCATGTCATTCGAGTACCATAATGTACTCAACTTCGTGGCTAGTGGTTCAAAGGGGTCAAGGTTCAGAAAGGTTGTGCCTTTCGGTAGCTCCCATGCAACAAAAGAGATCAATATCAGGAGCCAACTGAAATGGAATTCATGCCCCTGATCCTGGGATTCTTTACAGTCAATCTCCAGTTGATTCACCAGGTACTTCGCTCAGTTCATCTGTAGTCCCTCTGTGCACTTTCCTGTGAGGTCAACTACAAAGCCATATACTTGTGTTGGTCGATTCTTGCGTACCAACTTCCCTACGATCAATTGGCATGCGAGGCACACTACACCACTTTCAATAGAAGATACCTTGTATCCTCTTGTGCCTTTCTCAACATCACCATGGGCTTCTTTGATCTTCTACAGAAGAGCGCGGTCTACGGTCTTTCCAGGATAGTACTCATGGGGATTAGGGCCCTGCATGCTAAGGTCGGTGATCCTTTTGATCAATGCCAAATCAACAGTTATGCGACGATCTAACCATAGGTATCCTCCGTCGTAACTTGCTAGCAAAAATTTTACACAAGCATTCACCTCCTGGTGTCTGCCAAAGTGTAGTATTTTCATAATGTTGAGCAAAGTAGATTGCACGAGGTTCATCGTCCATTGCTGAGGGATGAGATTTGAATTCTTGCCCTTAGTTCTCGTCAAGTACTTATACAGGGTGAGCATGCTGTAAAATTTATGGTCCCCCAGGTTGAAGTCACAAAACTTCAACGCTGTAACCTTGTCTTGATTTGCGCGGTAGGTGCGTACTCCTTTCAGGAGATATGCAATGATTAGGGTGTATTCAAAATCTCTAGGGACACTGTCCCTGTTAATATCACCGCTCAGAGGGGGTATGTATGCTGGTAGGATGGTTAAATAATGATGAAATAATGGTGCTAAGTGATCTATCAAGTATTATAATCATAGATATGTGTCCCAGCTAAGGTTGTAGACATCTGAGTCCTACAATCACCCCTGCCTCTACCTCGAGTGAGACTTCATCTCTTTGTAGGTGTTGCTGAAAGAGCCAATAGTTAGGGTTTTGTTGGTGCGTTGTTGTATCATTGAACCCTGGGTCTGTGCCTGTGCCAACAAATGGTTCTGTTGCCGGGACCTGAAACTGTGATTGCTAGGAACTGAGGAAGAAGAAGCTCTGTGCAAAGATTCGACCTAAAATTGTGAAAGCTCTGTGTGTAGATCTATTGCTATAGTGTGCAGTACTCTACTTATTTTGACAAGCTCTGTGCTAAGGAAAATAAGTCTGATCTGAAGAAAATAGGTAAGATATAAAAGCTCTGTGCTCTGATAAAGGTAAGAATATTGAAAATTTCTAGATTTGAAAGCTTTGTGCTCTGTAGAAGTAAGATAAGTGGAAATTTTTGTTTCAACAGTATGGATCTAGGTATGTTTGATAGATTCTATCCTAGCTTGAAAACTAGGGTATTAATAGATGAAAGAAGATTTGATATGAGTAGATCTGATAAGAATAGTGAAAAATATGTTATACCTATGCATAGAAAGAATGTTTGGACTAATAAGTGTATGGAGGATCCTAGAAATAAATGTTTTCAAAGTAGCTACCATGATCCTAGCACGCAGTACAGGAAAGGCTGGGGATCATTTTAAAGAAAGAGAGGATTAACCCTCTGTTACAGTTGTAGAAGACCAGGACATCTTGCTAAGGAATGCCCTGGGAGACGACCTAGTTGTATTTGTTGTAAATCTATGAACCATGAAGTATTGGATTGCCCTAGAATGATTGCTAATGTTGAAAGAATGAATATGAACCAAGAAAATTCTAAGGCAGATCCAAAAACTAAGATTATGGCAGAACCCCAAAAAGAATCAGAAAAAGTATTGCTATAGATGAAAGAAACCTTGAATGACCATCTACATGTTAGATTATCAGAGATCTTCAAATAAAAAGAATGCCTTGACGCAAGAATAGGAGACTTTGACATTGACTATGTTCTAGATGAGGAAACACAGGTGAATATCATGACAGAGAGAACTTGGGAAGCTATAGGGAGGCCTTCTATGATTCCTTCATTAGGAGGAATATGACTATTCAAAGGAAAGATGATAAACCTATGTGGAAAGCTCACCCGGATACCTATGAATGCCAATGGAACTTCGACAAAGGAAGATTTTGAGATTATTAAATTTATTGAGAACAATGCCCCATTTACCATGCTACTAGGAAAAACTTGGATTGAAAGAAGCTAGAAGGAAAGAAGAAGAGGAAGTTTTAGAGCAGGAGAAGCAAGAGTTAAAATAATTCATGACTAGAAGTATCACACACTTGATTGAAGAACAAAAGAACAAATCGAAGCTATTTAACACCAGAGACTCAGATGTTGAAGTTGCAAGAACACTAGAAGACCCACAAAATATTGAAGTACCTATTCCAGATAAAGAAGAAGGATCACCCTCGAATCTTAGGAAATAATCTCAACAAAGCGAAGTAACTATGTCAAAAGAAGATAAGAATTAGAACGGAAAAAGGAATACAGAGACAAAGCTCACTAGGAAGAAGGCTAGAAAACTAAGTAAGAAGAGAGTTAAGATCGACAAGTTGTAGAAGGTTCCAAAGAAAACCTCGCAGAAGGAAAAGTTGCAAAATTGGAGCTTCGCCGGGATATCAGAACAATGACAAATGGCACTTCATCATGGCAAAGCCATATAGCCATTGGCGACATTATAATTGTTAGACCAATGCTCCGAGCGGGTAGAAATAAATTTATGGACAGACAACTCGCCATCTGACAGTTGGGACCACACCATAATAGACATAATAGAGTTAACGAAGGCTTCATAACTGTTGCAAGCGACCCTTTTGCCGAGTTACCTATTTATCCTATCGCTCCATGCACTGAGAAAATTTTTTCCAACTGATATTTTGAGCCCATAGACTAAGTTTATTTTATACAGTGATCATCACACTCTTGCTTTCTATTCTATTGCATTATCTAGGTTACTCCCCGAACCCGAGATTGTTAACCTCGAGAATGTATATCGAACGAGTTGAGCGCTGCAGAGAAAGCCATTGAAGAAGTTCTGATTGACCTCATGACTGAAAGAGTCATTTCGATTTCTACAGGTGTACAAGCATCATCGATGAGAGGACTGCCAGCCTCTTTGTCCATTGCTCGCGGAGCTGGACCATCCCGACCATCAGATGAAAAGCGAACCAAGCACAGGGATGATCTAGCGAATACCAAATTGATCTCGACCATATTACCTGCCTATATTCCACTGCTGAGCGGTGTAGTAAATCAAGACAGCATGCCCAGATATTTCGAATACACCTTGGTTACGACGTACCTCCCGAAAGGGATACATGTAGTTCGAGCAGACCAAGATAAGATTGCAGCGTTGTAGTTTAGCGACTTCAATCTCAAATATCACAAAGTCTATAACATGCTCGCCCCACATAAGTACCTGACCAGAACTAAGGGGAAGAATTCAAAGATAATCCCCCAGTCGTGGACTATGAACCTTGTGTAGTCCACCCTGTTGAATGTCATGAATATTCCCCGCTTTGGTAGATGCCAGGAAGTCAATGCCTATGTCAAGCTACTGCTTTCTTGTTACCATGGCAGATATTTGTGGCTAAACCACCGTATAATAGTTGATCTGATGCTAATCAATTAGATCACATGGTTGAGTAGGCAAGGACCTGATCCTCAAGAGTTTTACCTCGGAAAAGCCATGGATCGTGCTCTAGCACAGAAGATCAAAGAAACTTATGGTGATGTCAAGAAGGGAACGCGAGGCTACAAGGTAGCTTCTATCCAGAGTGGTGTAGTGTGCCTCGCCTGTCAATTGATTGCAGGGATGTTAGTACAAAAGAACCAAACTACCCATGTCACCGGTTTTGTAGTCAACCTCGTAGGGAAGTGCGTGGAAGGCCTTCAGATGAATTGGGAAAAGTAACTGGTGAACCAGTTGGAACTCAACTGTAGAGAAGCACAAGATCAAGGATATGAATTTCATTTCAGCTGGCTCTTGATCCTTATAGATTTTATTGCTTGGGAGATGCCGGAAGGTATGACCTTCCCGGACATTGAGCCATTTGAACCACTGGCCGCGAAGTTCAGTACACTGTGGTATTCAAGTGATATGAATAAATAGTGGCAGTCAAATGTTGTTTTTCATACCTACCAAAATCAGCTGAAGATATCCATACAGTCCAAGCCTCACATAAATCCAAACATTCTACACCAGTTCATGCCTTTGATGAAGTTCAACGTAGATTGACATTTTATTTACATCACAACGTGCGTCGACGAACAAAAGCAACAAATTTAATCATATTACAAACTGACGGAGGAGGACTTGGAGGAGATCACTAAGGACTGGTCATAGAACCTCCTTATTCTAGCAGACCCTGCGGATATATTTGACATTGACAACCCAAAAACAGTGCAGGATACACACAGACCCAGTAGGACAAAGAAGACCGAAGAGGCCCAAGAATTAGACAATGCATCCGTGAAAAATGCTTCCATATCACCAGCGTGAGGAGGTGATGGTGAACAGTTAGATGAAAAATAAGTCGAACAGAAGCAAGGAGACGAGGTTGATCCCCTGAAGAGGAGGAAAGGTTTGCCTTCGAAACCTTCCTCCCAGAAGAAATCGAAGGCCACCATGACAAAGATGTAGATCGTCCTCACCTCCAATGACTTTGACTTCCTCATAGTAGCCCTGCAAGATGCTTCGCTAGAAATAACAGAGAAACAAGAAGCAAAGAAAGAGGATATGTACGATCGAATTGAGACTGAACTCCGAGGGGTACAACAAGCCCTACAGTCCAGCCGTGCAGTCTCCACTGCATCGGGAGAACCAAAATTGGGATATGAGAAAGCTCAACTCCACCGCATAGTAAATACAGTTGAAGCTCGCCTTTGATGAACATAGGAAGAAACAGAGAAAGCCACCTAGGCTTTGACACAAGTACTATTGGATTACTGAGAGGGGGGGTGAATCAGTAATAGAGAAATTTAATCATTTTTAACCATACAATCCAAGTGTTATATCAATGAAGCATTATAATCCAATAACTGCAGAGTAAATAAGCAATGAACAAATGAAAAATCATACACATACACAGTACACCACTGTTTTACGTGGAAACCCAAATCGGGAGAAAACCACATAATGCTTTTTCTTATATGTCTTGAAGAATTACATTCATTGGAAGCACCAAGTTCCTTTGTTTTCCAGCTGCAACTGGAAGGAGTCTCCAACCCCCTAGTTTCTTAGGCTACAACCTAAAGGAATCTATAACTCTCCAATTCTCTAGATACAACTAGAAGGAGGCTACAACACCCTATGTTCTCCGGCTACAACCGGAAGGTGGCTACAACCACCTGTCCTTGCCCCATCCTGCCACCCTGAAGTAGAAGTAGAATGATGGAACCACTATCAACCTGTCACTATGAGATATATCGGTGTAAACCTATACTAATAAATTTGAACCATGCATCAACCTGTACCTCAACCTGTAGTCAATCTATATTATAAACAAGTGCATCAACCATGCACCAACTTGTACCAAATAACCTGTAATCAACCTATACCATAAACAAGTGCATCCAACCAAGTACCAAGTATGTACCAATCATGTGTAACCTACTCATCAACTATGACTCATCAATATGTACCAACATCATCAACTATAAACCTCATGTATGTGCCAACTCATCAACTACTTGTCTCAACCATGTACTCAACATGTACCTCAACCAA
>JASDQU010739680.1:0-10173 GCA_032191745.1 Picea mariana | reverse complement strand
TCAAGGGAGGATGAAGTCTTTTGGTGATGTGTTCTAAGGTATGTTATTTTCAAGTCATCTTACCATTTTTGCTATAACTTTTTTTCTAGAATGACTCAGATGGTGAAATTGCTATGGTATTGAGAAGACATATCAAGGTGCCTCGTAAAAAGTTCATCTCTTGATTCACTATAATTATGGAGATACACTCTGTGTAAGATAGGGTTTGTGACCAGTCCTGAAGCTAGTCAATAAACAAGTGTTCCGAGTAAAATAGTCATAACTTCTTCATATAGAATCCAAATTAAGTGGGACCACTTCCATTGGAAATAGTACGGACTTTAGTTTCTTGTGTGTGATTTTCAAAATTGGATGTTAAATATTGAGCGTGGGGAATTCTGTACAAGTTGGGTCTTCTGAATAGACTAGAATTGAATAAAGTCTACCATTCTTTCTATAACCTCTTTTTGGGGAGGATTCAAGGAGTGAAAATTGGAGGAGTTTCAGAGAATACATTGAATAATATTATCTACAGGATCAGAGTACTCCAAGAATGGAATAATTGTAGAAATTGAAGAAGTCTCAGGAAGCATTATCAGGTTCTATGTGATGATTGGTTGATGGTGATGATTTAATGTACAGTTTTATTATCTTTCATATATTCTTGGGTGGAAGGAAGGGGTGTTAGCGATATTTATTGTCTTGGGATTAGGCATACCCAGGTCTGCAGTTTGCACGAGAAGCACCCGAGCATAACACGAGAGAATCTCGTTTTAGCAGCAAGTCAAGTGAGCGGGCAAAGTTTCGCCATCAGCGGTCGAGATCCATCCATAGAAGTGGATCGATGGCCATCGGGTTTTCAGGGCCGACCAGTTGCCCAGGGTTTAGCAAGGGGAAGCGCCATGGTTCAAAACAAATCTGGACCGTCCAATCCAACTGGGACAGGTGGCATCCGGTCGGCATATCAGGTATCAGAGTTTCGAGGAGCGAGCGCCCCTCGTTTCTTGCATTTTGAAATCTCGAACCCCGAATTTCCGATGGTGCCCAGAATCGGGCCCATGGTTTTAGAGCCTGGTCATCAAGAAGGAGGCCTGGGGAAGGGGCGTTTATGTTTTTCATTTGGCCACTCGGGCCCCAAAACGTCGACTAAATCACAGAGGGAAGGCACGGTGATGTTCCAGATACCGATTCGATGTGGGCTAAATCCCAGTACCTACTGGAGATTAATGAAGAAAAGAGAGGGTGCCTCAAACCTCACCTCGCTTATTTATTGCAGAGTATGGAGGTCCCAATCGAAAGTCTTCCCGGGAGGGTCCCCTATACCACTTCTCCTCAGGGAAGCCACGTCGAGTCTTCAATTTGCCAGAGGAACCTGCACACGTCAATTCAACATTCAAAGGGCTCAGCTACCACCTTGGCGTGAGCCATGTTGAATTAAAGAGGCGTATGACAGGGGAACAAAAGACAGATTTGATTGAGGAGACGTCACCTTTTGAAAGTTTTGAGACGCCTCTACTGGATGAAAGGACGGGAAGAGTATATGTAGGCATTTTTGCCATTTTGTAAGGGGGGATGGTTGAGCAAAGCTCCCGGTTGTAAATCTCTAATGAAGCACTGTTATCTCTGGTTATGTATGAACTCTTGAGACTTCTTGCCTTATGAATGCCAGTTTCTTTCATGTCTTTGTTCAAACTGTGTTAGAGCAGCTCGGAATTGGAGAATCCAGTCGAGTTGTAGCTATTATAGGATGATGTAGAGTTTGATCACTGTAACAGACGCACTGTCTCTAATCAGTCCTTGTGATTTTCCTAACATTGAACGACTTGGAATTGGAGAATCTAGTCCCTTCTTCAGTATCTCGAAGCCCTGAACCAGAGGATCTCGCATTCGGGGTTTTTCCTCTACAAATTATTGAAAGCTTCTTGCATGAAGTAGTTTGTTCACTCTTCTTATCAATTCTTCCACTTGTTCACCTTTTAATCAACCCGCTGACTGAAGTTAGATCAAGACCTCCTTTGTTTCTTATGTGCCAGACACAGTCTCTGAGTTAGAGTAATATCTTCCTAAGTCTCTATCCATTTGATCACCTATTAAAAACCACCGTGACATAAAACTGATGGGCGTCGAGCTATGCTCCTGCAAGCAATCCAGTAGTGACTTCCATCACCAACATTTCTGGCGCCGTTGCTGGGGACGAAGTTAAATATTTTTCCTGGGATTGAACGACAATGATCAGCTGATTCTGAAGGTGAATCAGATATCATAACTATTGAGATTGCTACTGTGCACCTGGCGACTCCATTGTGACAACTCCACTGGAGTGAACTCGCTGTTTTAATTGTGGCTTCCAGAGGCAGACATACGCGGTCACATCCACAGCTGCCTCTAGCTACACCTGTAACTGATCCAGAGGTGGTTCTCAGAAAAGGAAAGGCCCCTGAAGAAGAATCTTTCACCGCCGAAACATGTAATCCGCCATTTCCTTTTGTAAGAACTCCTTTTTCTCCTCCTCAGTTTCTTAATAGACCTCCTTCAGAGGTTTTCTGTTTCCCGAATTTTGGGAGTGTTCTTGCTGAGAATTCTTCTCCTGGTCTGGGACTAGAGGGAGAAATCCTTGTCACTCCCCTCTCCTTTGAAGTTGTTTCTTAGCGAAGACTTGTGACTGCAGATGATTTCCCCACTCCTGCACAAAGAGGAGCGCCGTCTGACTTGAGTGCATTATCCATCTCTTTAAATCCTCTCTTGTTTCCCACTCCACTTCGAGACTCGTTCCTAGTAGCCCCTTCGTGAACTCCTTCTCCTCCCAGCTCTCCTCAACCTAATACTCCTATGGCTGGTGCTAATCCCCCTATGACCGCAATGGAGGCCATCATAGCCACTAGGTATGCTCCTCTTGTATTACCACAGCTTCTCCATGCCCTCCCACCAGAAGGATACCTAAAGCAGCTACCCAAGTTTACAGGTGAGGGGGACATAGCTGCTGAAGAACACCTAGCAGCTTTTTATACTTTCACGGATGATAATGTTATCATGCACCCAGACGTATGGATGAGGATTTTTGTTCATAGTCTCCAAGGAGAGGCTAGAAAATGGTTCAAGGCCCTGCCTCCTGGATCTATTGATGGGATCGAAGCTTTAGATAGTACCTTTCTGAGACAGTGGGGAGATAAAAAAGATTTCATGTATTACATGACAAAGTTTGGGTCATTGAAGAGAAAGGAAGGAGATTCTGTCCCCGACTTCTCCAAGAGATTTAATAAAATGTACAACAGAATCCCTGCTGAGATAAAACCATCCGAAGCCTCTGCAAAGATCACTTACTCCAGCGCTTTTGATCTTGATTTCTGCCTACTGTTGAGGGAGAGAAGAGCTGCTATGCTAGCCCACATGTAGAATGCGGCCGTGGAGGTAGAATCTAACATATTGGCTGTCAACCGACTCAGGAACACAGGTGATAGAAATACGTCAAAGAATAGGCCCGAAGCTCCCTCATCCAGTTCCTCTCCCCTACCCCATCAAACAGATGAGACAGCCAGAGAAATAAAATCGCTTGCTGCCAAGATGGAAAGGTGGGAATTAGAGGGGAAGCCCATGTACAGAAATCCCCAAAACATTGATAATAGAGGTTTCAGATGACCCGCTAACATTATGCCTCAGGTTTTCCCGAGGGAACAAAGGGGAAAATATAGAGATGATCAAAGGGTTCAAAGCCCCCTCCAAAACAACCTAGTTGATCATGAGGAAAGAGAGGAGATAGACGATTTTGGCCCTGAGATTCACTGTATTGAAGACACTCCCCCTTTTCCCCATTTGACGCAGTCCGCATATGAAGAATCCCTGATGAGCGCTCAAATTCATGAGTTGGGGAAAGAGCAAAGGGCCGGTCACACTTCTAAAAGATATAATCTCAAGTCGAGAAGGAAAGAAGGAGACTTTGACAGCTCAGACCAGCCCCTCATAGCAGATAGGCCTACTAAAATTGTAGCAGCCACAGCTAAAGAAAAGAAGACTCAGAGTGTTTCGCCAGCAACCAAAGAGCCTGTCACTGAGGTAAGGGAAGCTCCTAAACCTATCCCCTCCTTCAATTTTGAGCATGAGATTAAGAAGATTAGAATTCCTGTACCTCTCTCTGAGCTAGTTAAAAATGAAGACTTCAAAAGGTCCCTCTCCAAGTTGCTACAATCTGAGTCCCCCCAGCCTCCCTCTAACTCAATAAATCTTCAAGATGAAAAGCCTGTCGTCATCCTAGGTCCCATGGTAGAGGATAGAGATGATTCATCCCCTTCCTTCTACACATCCCTAAATATACATGATAAAGTGTTGCATAACTGCCTCATGGACTCAGGGGCTTCCCATAACCTTATGCCCAAAATAGTAATGGAAGAGCTGGGGCTAGAAGTGACCAAGGCCTATCATGATTTATAC
Source organism: Picea mariana (assembly GCA_032191745.1). Taxonomy (NCBI): domain Eukaryota; kingdom Viridiplantae; phylum Streptophyta; class Pinopsida; order Pinales; family Pinaceae; genus Picea; species Picea mariana. The sequence goes on along the minus strand of JASDQU010739680.1, from coordinate 5,769 downwards.
TCTTTCGATTCAAGGAGGGTGCAATGTATGGGAGTCATCAAGGACCTGGTGGTTTCTCTGTTTCAGCTACCCATGAAGAGTGTGGTCATGGACATTGTGGTAGCTGATGTTCCCCCCAAGTTCGGAATGATGTTGTCAAGGTCTTGGATTAAAAGACTTGGAGGAACATTGCAGATGGACCTCGCATATGCCACTATTCCGGTCTTTGGAGGGGAATACAGGAGGTTATACAGAGAGGCCCAGCTAGCCTATATTGTCAGTGATGAAGCAAACCCCACTAACCACCCCATCTTCGCACTTGACACCGACTTAGGGTCTAGTTTGTTACAGATCACTGGAACTCCTGAGGTCCCTTTCAAGATAAGAAAGCAACCTATTCTTAATCAGCAGATACCTCCTCCAATCACCTATGTCTGGAATATGTTCTTTGACGGAGCTTCCTCCAGTATGGGTGCTGGCACTGGAGTGATTTTCATATCGCCCTGCCAAGAGACTATATCCCTGTCATACAAGCTGGAATTTGAAACTACCAACAATGTGGCGGAATACGAAGCTTTTGTTCTGGGTATGAGGGCTGCAAAAGAAATGGGAATTGAAGAGGTGTCCGTGTTCGGAGATGCAGAATTGATAATCCAAGAGGTCAGGAATGTTTATCAGGCTAAACATCCTCGGCTCAGGAGTTACAGGAATGAGGTATGGGACCTGATTGATAATTTCTTCTCAACTTTCAACATTACTTTTGTCCCAAGGGAAGAAAATACCTTGGCCAACTTCTTAGCCATCTCGGCGAGTCTGTTCAAGGTCCCTCTGCCACCAAATATCTATGGTGAGGTCGAAATAAGATACAGACCATCCATCCCGGACAATGTAAAGCACTGGGAGGTATTTGAGGACGACCTTGAAATCAAAAAATTTCTTGAGACCGTCGATGATTTTTCGGCGTTGCACATTGATTAGGATCCCGATCCAGAGGGTGAACCTCACCCTGAGGTGTTTGCAAATAAAATCACTAATCACCAGATTATTCAGCTACCTAGCAATCACATTCCAAGGGGATTAGTCCCTTTAGAAAGGTTGTTTGACAAGAATGATGTGGAAGTAAAGGGTGGTGTTTCGAATGAAGATGCTAACACGACTGAATGCAACGTGGGCACACAGGAGGAGCCTAGGTTCGTCAAATTATCAAGCAGTTTGACCAGAGAACAGAGGGCGGAATATACTGAGTTGTTGAAAGAGTTTGCTAATGTGTTTGCATGGACATACGAAGACCTCAATACTTATGACACGTCTGTCATTGAACACAAGATTCCACTGAAAGAAGAGGCTAATCCATTCAGGCAGAAGCTGAGACAGATAAATCCCATGCTGCTACCTATCATGGAGAAAGAAGTAAAGAAGTTGTTAGATGCCCAAATTATCGTCCCTTTGAGATATTCTGATTGGGTGGCCAATTTGGTCCCAGTAAGAAAGAAAAGCGGAGAAATCAGACTCTGTGTCGATTTTAGGAACTTGAACAGGAGCTCAAGGAAGGACAATTACCCCCTGCCCAATATGGAACACATACTGCAGAGGGTAACTGGCACGGCCAGGATATCCATGATCGACGATTTCTCTGGCTATAATCAAATATCAGTCATACATGAGGACAGGGAAAAAATGGCTTTCACCACTCCTTGGGGAACATTCATGTATGCCAAAATGCCTTTCGGATTGATGAATGCAGGGGCAACATTTCAGCGAGCCATGGACATATCCTTTATCGGGGAGAAAGATAAGTTTGTGGTAATCTACCTGGATGATATAACGGTCTTCTCCAGGTATGACAGAGAACACTGCAGTCATCTGAGGAAAGTTTTTCTGAAATGTCGGAGGTTTGGCCTATCCTTAAATCCCAGAAAATCTTTGTTTGCTATGAAAGAGGGGAAGTTATTAGGAAATATAGTATCGGTAGAGAGAGTGAGAATTGATCCCAGCAGGGTGGAGGAAATTCAAGCCTTGTCACTTCCCAGGTCTAAAAAAGAGGTTCAGGCCTTTTTGGGGAAAATTAATTTTCTAAGGAGGTTTGTCTCGAATTTTTCCGAGCTAGTGAAACACATCATGGCCATGCTCAGGAAGGGAAACGAAGTGAAATGGACCGTTGAGCCCAGGGCCTCTTTTGACCAAATAAAAAGGGCATTGACTGAGGCACCTGTGCTTATCAGTCCTGAATATTCCAAAGAGTTCCTAATTTTCTCCTTTTCTTCTTTTGATACAGTGGCGGCGGTCTTATTGCAGAAAAACGAGGAAGGGCGTGAGCATCCCATCGCCTTCTTCAGCAGGGCATTAAGAGACGCAGAGAGCAGATATGAAATCATGGATAAGCAAGCCTATGCCGTAGTGAAATCTCTTAAAGCTTTCAGAGTCTATGTCTTGCATTCAAAAGTAACAACATATGTTCCTTCAGCTTCCGTGAAGAACATCCTTGTGCAACCCGACATAGATGGGAAAAGAGGTCGATGGATCGCAAAAATTCTGGAATTTGACTTAGAAATAAAACCCACCAAGTTGGTTAAGGGGCAAGGTTTAGCCAAGCTACTAGCTGAATCCAACTACGAAGCCTTGGGAGTTAGTTTCATCAATACTCGCCTAGGATCTCAGCAAGATGAATCACCCAGCCAAGGCTCTCAAGATGGCTTATCGCTGGCAGAATGTTCCTGGTATCATGACATTCTGTATTTTCTGCAGGAGTTAAAGCCCCCCGATGGAATGGGAAAAGGTAAAGCGAGGGCTCTTAAGCTCAAGACGGTCAGGTATTGCCTCATTGACCAAACCTTGTACTGGAAAGACCCTCTAGGGGTATTTCTAAGATGCCTGGACCCGCAGGAGGCCCAAAAGGTTACGGTCAATTTTCATAGCGTCATTTGCGGAGGTCATCATTTCTGGAAGAGCACAGCCCACAAGATACTCCGAGATGGGTATTATTGGCCCACTTTGTTCCCCAATGTTTGCAGGGAGATCAGATCTTACACTAAATGTCAAAAGTTCTTAGGAAAGCAACAGCTCAAATCGATGCCATTGAAACCTATAGTAGCTTCAGCACCTTTTCAGCAGTGGGGGTTGGACTTCATCGAAGAAATTCATCCTCCCTCAAGTGGTCAGCACAGATGGATCCTGAATGCAACAGATTAGTTCACCAAGTGGATAGAAGCTGTCCCCACCAAAAGTGCATCACACAAAGTAATTATCAGCTTCTTGGAGGATATCATAGCCCGATTTGGCTGTCCCAGCAGAATCATCACCGATAATGCTGCTTCTTTCAAATCTGAACCTCTAATTAAGTTCTGTGAGCAGTTCCAGATCTTGCTAATTCACTCCACACCCTACTATCCCCAGGACAATGGTTTAGCGTAATCCTCAAACAAAAGCCTGATAAAGATCATCAAAAGATTGTTAGAGGATAACAAAAGAGCCTAGGATTCAAAGTTGAAATTTTCTATGTGGGTCGATTGTGTCACAACGAAGAAGTCTCTGGGTACTTCGCCATTTCAACTAGTCTACGGAGAAGACGCGGTTTTCCCTACTCAACTCGCCTTACCTGTGGCGAATTTTTTTCAAGACTACGAGGGAGAACCAGATCATATGATCAGAAGAATTCATCAGATAGTGGAAGTGCAGTAGATCAGAGAACAAGTGAGGGACGCAGCTTATAGTCACCAGCAGAAGATTAAGCAGCCTTTTGACAGAAAATTCAAGAAAAAGAAGTTTGAGATCGGGGATTTGGTATTTAAGTGGGACGCACCCAGACAGGGTAAAGGCAAACACAGCAAGTTCGATGCCCTCTGGATCGGCCCCTTCAAAATCTCTGAGATTTTCTCCGACAACACAAACGGGTTGCAAGATCTGGAGGGTGAAGAGGTTTTCAACAGCCCAGTGAATGGGCATTTTCTGAAAAAATGTTTTATTTGAGCCTTAGACGACTCCTCTGTTTGTAAATATTGTCCTTTTTACCTTTGTGTATTTTCTTTTTAAATGTTTTTGGCTTAATAGGTGACTCCATAGCCCAATAGCAAGGCACTGAAGCTGCGGAAGGAGTTCTTAGAGCATCACAAGGACAACTCTATCCCCCATGGAGCCTAATGTTAGCGATATTTCTTGTCTCGAGATTAGGCATACCCAGGTCTGCAGTTTGCACAAGAAGCACACGAGCATAACACGAGAGAATCCCCTTTTAGCAGCACGTCAAGCGAGAGGGAAAAGTTTCACCATCAGCGGCCGAGATCCATCCATAGAAGCAGATTGATGGCCATCGGGTTTTCGGGTCCGACCAGTTGCCTAGGGCTTAGCAAGGGGAAGCGCCATGGTTCAAAACAAATCTGGACCGTCTGATCCAACTGGGACAAGTGGCATTCGGTTGGCATATCGGGTATCGGAGTTTCAAGGAGCGGGCGCCCCTCGTTTCTTGCATTTTGAAATCCTGAACCCTGAATTTCTGATGGCGCCCAGAATCAGGCCCATGGTTTTGGCACCTGGTCATCAAGAAGGAGGCCTGGGGAAGGGACGTTTATGGTTTTCATTTGGCCACTTGGGCCCCGAAACGTTGAACTAAATCGCAAAGGGAAGGCACGGTGATGTTCCAGATACCGATTCGACATGGGCTAAATCCCAGTACCTGCTGGAGATTAATGAAGAAAAGAGAGGGTGGCTCAAACCTCACCTCACTTATTTATTGCAGAGTATGGAGGTCCCGACCGAAAGTCTACCCGGGAGGGTGCCCTGTACCACTTCTCATTCAAAGGGCTCAACTACCACCCTAGCATGAGCCATGCTGAATTAAAGAGGCGTGTGATAGGGGAACAAAAGATAGATTTGATTGAGGAGACATCACCTTTTGAAAGTTTTGAGACGCCTCTACTGGACGAAAGGAAGGGAAGAGTATATGTAGGCATTTTTGCCATTTTGTAAGGGGGGATGGTTGAGCAAAGATCCCGGTTGTAAAGCTCTAATGAAGCACTGTTATCTCTGGTTATGTATGAACTCTTGAGACTTCTTGCCTTATGAATGTCAGTTTCTTTCATGTCTTTGTTCAAACTGTGTTAGAGCAGCTCGGAATTGGAGAATCCAGTCAAGTTGTAGCATTTATAGGATGATGTAGAGTTTGATCACTGTAACAGTCGCACTGTCTCTAATCAGTCCTTGTGATTTTCCTAACACTAAATGACTTGGAATTGGAGAATCCAGTCAAGTCCCTTCTTCAGTATCTCGAAGCCCTGAACCAAAGGATCTTGCATTCGGGGTTTTTCCTCTACGAATCACTGAAAGCCTCTTGCCTGAAGTAGTTTGTTCACTCTTCTTATCAAGTCCTCCACCTGTTCACCTTTTAATCAACCCACTGACTGAAGTTAGATCAAGACCTCCTTTGTTTCTCACGTACCAGACACAGTCTCTGAGTTAGAGTAATATCTTCCTGAGTCTCTATCGATTTGATCACCTACTAAAAACCACCGTGACATAAAACTGATGGGCATCGGGCTCTGCTCCTACAAGGAATCCAGGAGTGACTTCTGTCGCCAACAAGGGGCAAGGATGGAGAGTTCAAATCTCTCTTGATATTGTATGATTGTATCTTCCTCTTGGAGGTTTATCCCTCCCTTTACATTTGGAAGCTATAGCTACCTTTGGAAGTCATTACTTCCCTTGAACAATAACTATTGATTATTTCTCATATATTGTGCATGGTGTATTGTGGTGTATTGGTGTAACTCTTATACTATTGTTCATTGCTCATTGGAT
>JASDQU010739679.1:208841-222392 GCA_032191745.1 Picea mariana | reverse complement strand
TTGTTATACAATATGGTGCCTGTATGATTGGAAGTTGGTGCTTCCATCCAGTTGGTGCTAGAAACACTCAGGGAGCTGGTGATTCCTTCTAGTTGGTGCTAGAGAAACCAAGGAGTTGGTGCTTCCTTCTAGTGGGTGCTAGAGAAAACAGAGAGTTGGTGCTCCCAGCAAGTTGCAGCTTGCAAAACAGAGGTTGTAGCCTCATTATGAGTTGGTGCTCATATGTATGATAATGTAAAGAATGTAATTATTACTTATCATATAAAGAAAAAGAGGTTTTTACCCTGTTTCGATTTCCTTGGAAAATATCTGTCTCTGTGTTTCTCATATATGGGACTGATGCTGAATGTGCCTATGTTTATTTCTATGCATTATTGTGATCATCATCAATTGTTTCTGCAAAGAGTTTTAAAAGAAGCATAATTGTTTAAGCTCAGTAACAACTGATTCACCCCCCCCCCTCTCAATTGTCCAACATGGTTTTCCTAGGATAAATTCTTGTGTTCTTGTGTCTACTGTGCATGGTTAATCTTTCTAGATCTTGTTATTTGTATTGCATTGTTATAGTTGAGATTCTTAGTGTATAGTTATTCTGTGATAACTATGGTATGAAACGAAATTTTGCATTGAAATTATAAAACAATAACTATCATATCTGAGAATCAGAGAATTCAACAAGGATGTAGTAAGGTAGTTTCCATGAGAGCAAGTGATAAGTCGGCTCTATCAAATGAACATTTCCAAGCCATCTAGTGCAACATAAGGGCTTGCAATGGAGGTATGTATATACAACATTGATTTATGTTCTTCAAAATGTGAGGAGGTTGGTAGAAGCATTGGATGTCTTTCATGTGATGTGTGTTCTTCCAAGCTAATAATGTGGAATTTCTACATTGAGATCCTCGGCTTGAACTGAATGTTGTGGTTTATAACATTGTCTTAAATTCCCATGTTCCTTGGATGTAATGAAAAGGAGCCTTTTGGGTGTTGCAACAAATGAGGCAAAGTGGGTCGAAAGTTTTTCCAAGATGATTTGAATGGGGCCAAAGGATGGCTTGAAGCCCAAACCATTAGAAAGGATGTGCATAACAAATTCAAGGGTGCAATACAAATCCCAAGCAATATGGGATAACTTCATGAAGGTCAAATATGGAAGATGGCCCATGGAGAAAGAAAATACATGGAGAGGTAGTGTCACCGTGTTATAGAGTTTTGTTGCTTCTAGTGATTATATCTCCCAAACTAGGAAAAAATATTCTAACACCCCATTTTAGATAACATAAAAACCTTTCAAATGATTTATAATGCGCCCTCTAAAATGTATTGTAGATGCTATTGTAGTTGTTCAAAGTTAACATAAGAGGCACATGCTTCATTCTATCCATGAATTGGTGATATTATGGTTGGGCAACTGTAGGTAAGATAAGAGAGGGATGGAATGAGGTAACCCAAGATTGTAAATGTTGACTGAAAATTTTTAGGTCATTCTATGCTTGTGTGAATATACAAGAACACTTGATAATAGAGGGATAAGTGTAGAGGAATGCAAAATATGCCTAAAAGTAAAATATTTCAAAAATAAAATAAAATTTCGTCACAAATGAAACATTCACAAATTAAGTAATCCCCTTTTAATTTTGGGTATAATGGGTTTTGTACTGTAGCAAAAGAAGACGTTCTTGGGTTGACTTGATTTAGATTGTAATTGACTAGCAGCTCTTCGCCTGCCATTATTGTTTTCACCGCACATACAAATATCCTATTACCTTCACGCTCCTCAAAAATGCAATTGGGTTCCTTTCTTGTCGTCTAAGGCCTTGCACTATTTATAAGACCTGCAATATTCCCTGATTCCTTTGGCCTTCCATAAATATACATAGTCGCTCCTTTATGCCTATTATTGTCTTTCAACTGTATATAATTTGCGGCAAGTGTGTATCTTCGCATACTAGGCATATATTGAACCAGCCTCAACCATACTCCATAAGTGTAACATGGTTCAACATACTCAAACAATTCAACTAATCCGCCATATTTTACCTTTATGCTGTCCATGGAGAATAAACCAATACCATGGATGGATGACGGAGCAATGCGATACATTCTCTCATTAACACAGAAGTCGGTGTCCAACTCGGGCAGTTCCTTGGGTACCCACTGTTTTAGTAGGTGTTTGTAACTCAAGGGAACCTCGATGTCACCTATGCTCTCATCGTCATAAGAGCATGATCCTCCTTCAACAAGAAAGAATTTCATGTGCCTACCAAAATTTCTTATGACCTTTTCACCTCTAGTTGATTTTGCCTTGTAACATGTGTTGGATATGTTTTCCCTTGTCCCTCTCAAAATTTCATCGCTCGAGTTAGATGATAGGTCTGATAGATACATATTTGGTTGTACCTACACTCCATTGAGGGAGAAGGAAATGTTAGGCCAATGATATTCATATTATAGTATAGCTAAAGATAAACATTGAAAATATAACTTGACATGTAAGACTTTTGCATCTAGGGTTGTGATGTAGGAGCATCTCAAGCGAGCCAGCGAGGAGACAATGGACAGCTGGAAAAGCACCCAACACAAATTTTGAAAATATCTTAAAGTATTAATGAAGCCATTAAGAAGGAGCGCCCTTGTATAATGAAAACGGACCATGAGCGATTCGCTCTCGTCCTTAGTAGGTAGAAGGCATTTTTAGTAGTAAATGCAAGTAGATAGAATTGAATGTTAGATTAGATAGTTTTAGAGCGCAAGAGGGAAACGAGATATAGACACCCTCATTTTTGTGTATTGTAACATAGAGGTGAAGAGTAAGAAGAGAATAGACGAGAAGCAGAGAGTTGTGTGTAAACACCCATGTACACAAATTTGAATTAATAGAGAAAGCTTTGATTCAAATTCATGGCGTTGTGTTGGTTCTCTGTGTATGTATGATAAATGTTATGCTCATGGTTCTCTATTGTACATTTTATTTTATGCTATGTATGAATGATTTCTTGTTGAATGTTTGAAATATGAGAGGAAAGGGAAAAGGAATGAGTTTCATTTGTTTCTCTACCTGAGCAAGAGTTCCTGCAAGGAGTGCAGTTGAATTGTCCACAAGGAGTGCGTTGACAAGGTGTTCAGAGGTTTGTCTCTGAAAGCTCAGGAGAGATAGATTTTGTTCTCATTCACACAAGAGGTGCAGTCAGATGCGGGATCCGTGCAAGGAGTGCGCAGGCTGAGAGAAATCTCAGAGTTGCGAATCTGAGTGAAGCATTGAGAGACTGTTGCTACAGGTGTGCATAGAGTCGAAGAAGTTCAACACTCGAAAGTGTTTGAAGGTCGCCGCAAGGAGTGCGAGTAGGGGTTTTTCTGAAAGACTCGAAGTCAGAGAAAGTTCAGAAGGATTCAGACCTTCGAAGGGGTCAAAGGAAGGAAAGCATCCAAGCACCTTAGAAAGTTTGAGGGAAGGTATAGCGACGAGGGACCGCAGGAGGACGATTTCTCAAGGAAAAAGACGGACGGTCGGAATTCTCAATGGAGAATCCGTGAAGTCCCGTGGGCCGTTAGATCTCACGAAGGAGAAGAGGAGATACGACGAGTATTCCCGAAAGGTTCTAAGCTCAGGAGGATCAGAACCGTAGATCCAAGCCACAAGGGCCATTGGATTTACATGTGGATTCCTATATCAGGTTTTCGTAGGTGAAAGTCCCGTAAACTTTGCAACGGGAATCGTGATATCCCAAACCGCGAAGTCCCGAAGGCTAAGAGAACGGTGTGGGGCCAAAGTAGTCAGCGAGGCAGATACGTGGTGCACTATCGACATGGATTCAAACTCCGTTGACCATTTTGGGTTTTCGTGGGGAAAATATCCGAGTCCCTTGCATTAGGATTCTTGATATCGTGAAGTCTGAAGTCCCGATAGAAGTAAAGGGGCGTTGAAAAGTCAACCTTGTGAGCGCGTCGAAATATTGGAAAATCGAGTTTCGGGAATCATGGGAACAAGTTGTTTGACATCGCGACCGCCGAAATTGCGATAAGGAAAAGTCCAAGAGAGAAAGAGGAAGGGTCAGCATTGATTGTTTTTGGGTTTCGGAGATTGGAGACAAAGTGCTTGACCACCGGGTTCGCGGAAGTGCGAAGTCCGACCTCCCGAAGTACAAGGGGGGAAATTATTGAAGTTGATTGTGGGTGCAGATTTCTCGAAAGGGAAATAGAAGAGCCATTTCCAAAATCTCTTTGGGCCAGTGAAGAAAGGAAGATCCTGTGTGTACGTGACCTTCCAACTCGAGGGTTGAGGAGGGCTGCGTCAGGTTTGGTATCAGAGCACAAAAGGGTTCTTTGCTTTCTGTAGTAGAGAAAAGGAGAATTCACCATGCCGCCAAGGAGAAGGGACAGAAAAACACCTGATCCAACAGAGGAGAGGGAAATGCTGAGAAGAAGAGGTAGATAGATGACTGATCCAGCTATGGAAAAAGAAATGCGTGATTTACGCATTAGACTTGAGGACATGGAGACAGCACAGAGACGCACAGTCAGTGCTGGGGATCTTAGTGATTCCAAAAGTGAAATTGAGGCTGAACATGAAGAAGAAATTGTAGCTGAAGATGCAACAAACGAACGATTGATCAGAGCTATTGCAAGAATGGGTGCAAGAGTGAAAATGGACATTCCAGTTTATGAGGGAAACTTGGATGCAGAGGAGCTTCTAGATTGGATTAGAGCTCTAGACACATACTTTGACTATGAAGATGTCGAAGAGGACAAGAAAGTCAAGCATGCTGTCACAAGATTGAAGGGACATGCAACATTGTGGTGGGATGAACTACAAGCTGACAAGTGCTGCAAAGGTAAGCAGAAGATCAAAAGCTGGGACAGAATGATCGCGAAGATGAAGGCGAAATTCATCCCCAGAGATTACCAGATTACTCTGTTTAGGAGAATACAGAACCTAAGACAGAATCTGATGACAGTGAAAGAATACATTGAAGAATTCTACAAGCTGAACATCAGGGCAAGTCATCGGGAGAACGATGATGAAAAAGTTGCTAGATACATGAATGGACTAAGATACAACATCCAAGATGAGATGATCATGGTAACCATCCGAACAGTGGAAGATGCTTATCAGATGGCTCTAAAAGTTGAAGAGAAGCTGAGCTGAAAGCAGGGTCAAAGAAGCCGAGGCAGAAGTCATCCCAGAGGCAAATCAATTGCCCAGGATAAATATCAGAAGCCCAAGGTGGACTAGAAGAAACCTCAGACTTGAACTGAAAGAGGTGGAACCTCATAGTGAGGGAAATATGTTGAACAGAGAGGGTATCACACTGAACAGAGGGGAGATTATGCTGACAATACTACTTTTCCTCGTACTAGAGGTAGAGGAAGAGGAAGGGGTGGAGTAATAATCTGCTTCACATGTGGAAAGAATGGGCACAAGTCCTATGAGTGTCCAGATAAAAAGAGAGAAGGAGGAGAAACCCATATCGCAGAAGCACATAGGTGAGATGTTGAGGCAGAAGACACTGAAGGCGGAAGATCACTGATGATGCGAAAAGTTCTTTTGACACCATAGAAGGAGGTGGAGATTTCAGTCCAAAGAACCAGACTTTTCAGGACTACTTGCAAAACCAAGGACAGGGTATGCAAGGTCATTGTGGACAGTGGTAGCACGGATAATCTTGTTTCTACGAAGATGGTAGAAAAGCTGGAGTTGGAGACGATTGATCATCCAAGTCCATACAGAGTTTCATGGCTACAAAAAGGACATCAGGTAACTGTCACTAAACAATGTTTAGTTGAATTTAAGATAGGAAGGCATAATGATAAGATACTCTGTGATGTTATTCCTATGGATGTTTGTCATCTATTGCTGGGTAGACCATGGAAATATGACAGGAATGTGATTCATGATGGGAGAATGAACACATACACCCTGGAAAAGAGTGGGAGGACACACATGTTGCTTCCAATCAAGGATAAGGAGGTGAAGCCGGAAGTAAGTAACACTGTACTTCTCATGAGTGGGAAGGAACTTCTTATAGAGGTTAAGAAGAAGGAGGATCCACAATTCATTGTGGTCAGAAAACCAAAGATTTTTTTAACCAGCACAAGAGTGGATAATTTACCAGAAGAGGTTCAGGAATTGCTGGAAGAGTTCACTGACATAATAGTGGACGGACTACCTCGTTCATTGCCACCGATCAAAAGTGTGAGTCATCATATTGATCTCATACCAGGAGCCAATTTTCCAAACAAAGCCGCGTACAGATTGACACCGCAACAGAATGAAGAGGTCAAAAGACAAGTCTAGGAGTTGTTGGACAAAGGTTTGGTTAGAGAAAGCTTGAGTCCGTGTGTTGTTCCAACAGTACTCAGTCCGAAGAAAGACAGAGGCTGGAGGATGTGTACTGACTCAAGGGAAATTAACAAGATAACCATTAGGTACAGATTTCCATTACCAAGGATGGATGATCTGATGGATTGCTTGAGTGGAGAAAAATTATTTTCAAAAATTGATTTGAAAAGCGGTTATCATCAAATCCGCATGAGAGAAGGTGATGAGTGGAAGACAACATTCAAAACCAACGAAGGGTTGTGTGAATGGCTTGTTATGCCATTTGTCTTAACAAACACGCCAAGTACCTTCATGAGGTTGATGAACGAATTCCTGAGGGAGTTCATCGGAAAATTTGTCATTGTAAATTTAGACTACATATTGGTTTTCAGTAAAATGGTGGCAGAGCATCTGAAGCATTTGGCTACAGTGATGCAGAGATTACAACAGGAGAAGCTGTTGATAAACATGAAGAAATCCTCATTCATGAAGACAGAGCTCATTTACTTGGGGTTTTTTATTTCTGCAGATGAGTTGAGGATGGATCCAGATAAGGTGAGGTAATCAAGAATTGGCCATCACTGAAGAATATTTTTGAGGTGAGAAGTTTTCACGGATTGGCTAGTTTATATAGGAAGTTCTTTAGAAATTTCAGTGGAATTAGTGCACCGATGATGGATACAGTGAATAAAAGACACAAGTCTTTTCACTGGACAGAAGAGGCTGAAAAGAGTTTTAATCTGTTGAAGAGGAAGATTACGGAACAACCAGTTCTGGTGTTGCCGGATTTCCAAAAGATATTTAAGGTGAAATGCGATGCAAGTGGATTTGCAATAGGGGCAGTCTTAAGTTAGGAAGACAGGCCGATAGCATACTTCAACGAGAAGCTGAATGAAGCGAAAGTGAAATACTCCACTTATGATAAGGAATTTTATGCTATTATCCAAGCATTGAAAAAATGGAGACATTACTTGATCCCGAAAGAATTTGTCTTATACAGTGACAATCATGCACTGCATTTTGTGACTCAACAGGAAAAGTTGAATTAGAGGCATGTCAAATGAGTTGAGTATATGCAAAATTTCACTTTTGTGATTAAACATATTTCTGGTACTGCTAACAAAGTTGTTGGAGCAGGAAGTGTTTGCTATCGCAGAAGTTGAAAGTCAAAACTTTGGGTTTTGATGATCTCAGGAACATGTACGCAGGTGATCAAGATTTTAAGGAGGCGTATGAAGCAGCTGAGAATCCAATTCTCAGAAATAATAGCCAATGGGTAGAATACATGATCCAAGAAGGATTACTGTTTAAAGGTAATCAACTGTGTATTCCGAAATGCTCCATGAGGGAGAATTTGTTGAAGGAGAAACACAGTGGAGGATTGGCAGGACACTTTGGTCACGACAAGACGTTCGCAAAATTGAATGAGTCATATTTTTGGCCGGGAATGCGAGAAGACATCAAGATATTCGTGGACAGATGCAAAATTTGCCAGCATTCAAAGGGAAGGAAACAGAATGCAAGGTTTTATCAACCATGGCCAATACCTGAGAGGCCATGGGATGCAATCATCATGGATTTCATATTGGGTTTGCCAAGAACACAAAGAGGATTTGACTCAATCTTTGTGGTGGTGGATATATTTTCCAAGATGGCACACTTCATTCCATGTTAGAAAACCAGTGACGCAACTCACATTGCAAATCTGTTTTTCAAAGAAGTCATTCGACTTCACGGCTTACCAAGGAGCATAGTTTTGGATGGAGACACAAAGTTCATAGGACAATTTTGGAGGACCTTATGAAAGAAGCTGGGAACTAACTTGTCATTTAGTTTAGCTTATCATCCTCAGACGGATGGACAGACAGAAGTGGTGAACAGAAGTCCGGGAGACTTGCTGAGAAGCCTAGTGACAGAACACCACATCCATTGGGACAACATATTACCGCAGACAGAATTTGCCTATAACGACTTAGTTAACAGAAGCACAGGGCAGAGTCCATTTCAGATTGTCTATGGCATGCAGCCAAGAGGAATTTCTGAGTTAAGGGATTCAGAACAGAATGCAACTAGGAGCGCTAGTGCGGAAGATTTCGCAGAGGCGATGAAGGAACTTCACAGCCAGGTGAAGGAGAGTTTGCAGAATTTGAGCCAGGAATATAAGCGCAGAGCAGATCAGTACATAAGACAACTTCAATTTTAGGTTGGTGATTTGGTTCTGGCACATTTAAGAAAGGAAAGGTTCCCGGGAGGAACATATAATAAGCTAAATATGAAGAAAATCAGACCATGTAAGGTCTTGAAGAAATTTGGGGCGAATGCATACGAGATTGAATTACCTGATGGGATCGGAATTTCTCCAATATTCAACATCTTAGATTTGTACCCATATAAGGCTGAAGAAACAGGGACAGGAAATGAGCATCCAGTGATCCATTGGATAAAGCAGATGCCAATTGCAGAAAAGCCACAGATGGAGTGCATACTAGACAAAAGAGTAAGCAAGAAGACTAGGCAAAAGCAATATTTTGAGTATTTGGTCAAGTGGAAAGGCCATCCAGTTGAAGATGCCAGCTGGGAGAGCGAAGTGAAAATCCAGAAGCATGGACACACCATACACGAGCTCATGGACAGGAGCCGATGAAAATTTTCAAGCGAGGGAGTATGATGCAGGAGCATCTCAAGTGAGCCAGCGCGGAGGCAACGAACAACTGGAAAAGTGCCCAACACAAATTTTGAAAATATCTTAAAGTATTAATGAATCCATTAAGAAGGAGTGCCCTTGTATAATGAAAATGGACCATGAGCGATTTGCTCTCGTCCTTAGTAGGTAGAAGGCATTTATAGTAGTAAATGCATGTAGATAGAATTGAATGTTAGATTAGACAGTTTTAGAGCGCAAGAGGGAAACGGGATATAGACACCCTCATTTTTGTGTATTGTAACATAGAGGTGAAGAGTAAGAAGAGCATAGAGGAGAAGCAGAGAGTTGTGTGTAAACACCCATGTACAAAAATTTGAATTAATAGAGAAAGCTTTGATTCAAATTCATGGCGTTGTGTTGGTTCTCTGTGTATGTATGCTAAATGTTATGCTCATGGTTATTTTAATATTTCTAATGTACATTTGCTTTTATGCTATGTATGAATGATTTCTTGTTGAATGTTTGAAATATGAGAGGAAAGGGAAAAGGAATGATTTTCAATTGTTTCTCTACCTGAGCAAGAGTTCCTGCAAGGAGTGCAGTTGAATTGTCCGCAAGGAGTGCGTCGACAAGGTGTTCATAGGTTTGTCTCTGAAAGCTCAGGAGAGATAGCTTTTGTTCTCATTCACACAAGAGGTGCAGTTAGACGCAGGAGCCGTGCAAGGAGTGCGCAGGCCGAGAGAAATATCAGAGTTGCAAATCTGAGCGAAGCATTGAGAGACTGTTGCTGCAGGTGTGCACAGAGTCGAAGAAGTTCAACACTCGAAAGTGTTTGAAGGTCTCCGCAAGGAGTGCGAGAAGGGGTTTTTCTGAAAGACTCAAAGTCGGAGAAAGTTCAGAAGGATTCATACCTTCGAAGGGGTCAAAGGAAGGAAAGAGTCCAAGCACCTTAGAAAGTTTGAGGGAAGGTATAGTGATGAGGGACCCTAGGAGGACAAGTTCTCAAGGAAAAATATGGATGGTCAGAATTCTCAGTGGAGAATATGCGAAGTCCCATGGGCCGTTAGATCTCACAGAGGAGTAGGGGAGATACGACGAATATTCCCAAAAGGTTCTAAGCTCAGGAGGATTAAAACCATAGATCCAAGCCACAAGGGCCATTGGATTTACACATGGATTCCTATATCGGGTTTTCGTAGGTGAAAGTCCCGTAAACTTTGCAATGGGAATCACGATATCTCGAACCACAAAGTCTCGAAGGCTAAGAGAATGGTGTGGGGCCAGATGAGTCAGCGAGGTGGATAGGTGGCGCACTATCGACACAGAGTCAAACTTCGTTGACCATTTTGGGTTTTTGTGGGGAAAAGATCCAAGTCCCTTGCATTAGGATTCGCGATATCGTGAAGTCCAAAGTCCCGATAGAAGTAAAAGGGCATTGAAAAGTCAACCTTGTGAGTGCATCGGAATTTTAGAAAATCGGGTTTCGGGAATTGCGGGAACAAGTTGCTTGACACCGCGACCGCTGAAATCGTGATAAGGAAAAGTCCGAAAGAGAAAGAGGAAGGGTCAGCGTTGATTGTTTTCAGGTTTCGGAGATTGGAGACAAAGCGCTTGACCACCGGGTTCACAGAAGTGCGAAGCCCGACCTTTCGAAGTACAAGGGGGGAAATTCTTAAAGTTGATTGTGGATGCAGATTTCCCGAAAGGGAGATAGAAGAGCCATTTCTAAAAGCTCTTCGGGCCAGTGAAGAAAGGAAGATCCTGTGTGTACGTGACCTTCCGACCCGAGGGTTGAGGAGGGCTGCGTCAGGTTGGAGCCAAACCTTTGAGAAAACACAGAGTATTTCTTCACTTAGTATTTTGGGTAGGTGTTGGGCCAAAATTATGTGGGAAGACAGAAGGAATAATTTAGAATTTCCCATCTATTTTGTAGCCCACCTCTAATTTATGAGAACCCATGAGGGATTTCATCATGCTAGTTAGTAGGTTATATGGTGAAAATGATTTCTCTTATATGTAGAAGCATTGGGTTCCCTCGATACACCAAATGTTGAAGAAGGCAATTGTAATATAGATGACTAGAGAAAAGGATTTTTATATATGATTAGAAAAAAGGTATAAAAAGACCTTATAGAAGTTTCATGGGTTTATAGAAGTTTCATGTTTCGTGGGTTTATATTACATCATGATCTAAAGAAACAATCCTTACCCTTCTTGAATTCATGCTACACATGTGGGGTGGAACCAGTGGTTCAAGAACCTTGTTTCTGATGCAATGAATTTTGGTGAAAATAATGATTTTGTTCATGGTTCCATTTTGATCATAATTTCAAGTTTTGGTACCTCCAAATTCATCCATATTTCACAAAAACCTAAAATCCACCAAATTGATTAGAATTACCAAAAGTTGAAACCCAATTGAAATTTTTGCAAGAGGGTTGTTTTGTGTATATATTGTTTGAATTTGTATTAGGCCATTTGATAGCACCACAAAATCCAACAACCAAGAGAAGAAGGCTTTGCAACAATAGATTCAAATAGATGGCACAAAGATGCCTGGTATTATTATTTCTTTCTTCAATGTGTTCATAATTGTTACAAATTGATACACATAAAGAAAAAAAGATTTTTCCTCCATATGATGGGAAACATGTCAAAATGATACTGACATTATTTTTTAAGGTAAAAGGATGATTCAGTTCAAATAGTTAATACAATTCCATATGTAAATGATGAGATAGAAAATAATTTCGACTCACAATTTCCTTTTAAATTTGAATTGAATTAATGATTTTGAAAGCATTCGATATTTAATCATGGCTAGTTGTATTATCTCAACTAGTGGGCTGCTATAATTTCTCAATGAACAACATCTGATGCTCAAGCTTCATGTGTCTACAAATATCAAAACACTCAGAGACAATTTTTGGCTAGAGATTTCAACCAACGTCTCTATAATAGAAATATTATATGAATATGAAGGTTTTGGTCAATGACAACTCATTGGAATGGTAACTTCAAAGGTTTTTTTATTACCTTGGTGATCTCAATGACTCCTTGTCAAATGCACTATAATAGAAATATTATATGAAGAGGAAGGTTTTGGTCAATGACAACTCGTTGGAATGGTAGCTTCAAAGGATTTTTTATTACCTTGGTGATCTCAACGACTCCTTGTCATATGCACTAGGTGTTGGACCCGTGTTTAATGTATCGAAGTATTCAAATTACAGGCATGCTTTACTTGTTAAATTCATATATGAGTATTCCACTCTTTGCATGAAAGATACAGAATCTGATAAAGATACAATGGAGATAGACCCTAGACTAGAGGAAATAGTAGAAAGAATGCTTGACAAGTGCATGCTAGATGGAAAGTTCCAATAGGATTTGGGAATTGCATTGGAGTGTCAAGACTTAATTTAGAAGAGTTGATCTTAAGTTAGAGGTGATCTACCATTTCCTGATTATTTAAGCATTTGTGAGTGCCTCATGTTTCTACATGAGTTTGTGACTATTGCAAGTATATTGGAGAAACTCCTAAGAGGGGACAAGGATGATGCCTTGTTTTACTTTGAGATAGGTTTTGATTTTTTTGAAAATGAGGATTAGGATTTCCTGATAAACGTTAGAAATCAACTTCCTGAGCCCAAGCATCAAGGCACCAGAAGTGCAGTTCTTGGAAAATATCCGGTCGTGCAAGGTGATGTTTCTAATAATGTAAACACTACTTCGGTTCAAATTCCTATTGCAATGGATACCTATAACGATGTACACATGACAAGCAATGAAAGGAGGAAACTTTGTGGTTCTTGAAGATGAGAAAGAAGAATATTTTTCCCATTGGAGTGCAACATTCTAGAGAGCATGTGTGTGTGCACCCATATATAAAAAATTGAGATTTCATTTAACCAAATATAAAAACGCAAACCCTGTGAATTGGGTCTAGAGAGGCTCTTATTGAAATAAGGTTATTTACCTATTGATAGGGTCTAAATGGCCTATTAAGCATGGGTTTAAACCTGCAAATTAGGTTTAGGGTTTAAACCCCAAAATGATGGTAAGAAATTAGTTCCAAACACTATTCAGGGTGTATTTGCCGAAATTTTAATGTCAATGTAGAATTTCACTCACTTAAAAGACAAAAAAAACAATAAGTTTTGGTATCTTGGAAGAAGACGCAGACTTACCATGGTTTTTTCCTCCTCCTCTCCCTCCTTCTCCCCTGCTACCGGCCTGATCCACTCTACCGTGCGTGCCTCCTTCTCCCCTCCCGTGCGTGCCTCCTTCTCCCCTGCTACCCTACCCTTTTTCTCTGCGCGCCATGCATGCCTTCTCTGCTACCGAATTCACCTGCGTGTCGTGCATGCCTCCTTCTCCTCCTCCTCTCCCTCCTTCTCCTTCTACTCGCCTCTGTGTGTGCAGACCGCATGAAGCTACTCGGGGTTCAGCTCAAAAACTATGAGCGCGATTTTCGTTTTAGTTTTTTTAAATGTTGTTTTTTGTTTTTGTATTATTTATAATATATATAATTTGTATTATATAAATATAATATATAATATATACTATATTTATTTGTATTATATAT
>JASDQU010739679.1:168901-185749 GCA_032191745.1 Picea mariana | reverse complement strand
CACTAAAATTTTCTGAATTAGAGATTTTTAGTGGGTACCCCCTATCAAAATTATGGCAAGGTACTTTATCACCAATTAATTGATTTACTACTAACATAAGAAACTACTAATTTTCTAATGCAATCTTAATCCTAACCCTACAATTGTCCATGAGAATGAAAGACCTCATGCTCTTCCACTTTTTGTTAATCATCCCTTGTCTGAAAAAACCAAAGTTTGAGTCATGCTAAACCTCAAGGAAGATCTTCACTTATTTGTTCATGCTTGAAAGCCAATGGGATATTACTCACCCAAAATTTTCTCCTTGGAATACATAGATGAAAAACTCTAATATATATTCTGATAGAACCTTTCCAATAGTACTATCGAAAAGTGTTCTATCAAAACCATTACCATCGAAAGGCTCTTTACCTTTATAAGATCGACCTTGATGAAACCCTTTCCGATAAATCTTACTCTGACACATACATTTCCACTAAGCCATGGAATACTCACCTTATGCCTACATGTCGAGTGATTAATGGTATTTAAAAGTTAGTCCACATAGGAAATCTTAAATGCATAAGCGTGGGTCCCTTGTGGGCCGCTAACATGATGCAACAATCACAAAATGGTTTATTAAACCCTTTATCCACAATCTTCAACCTACCCATGGGTAAAAGGTTTGTATGAGCACAATTATCGAGAAATGGATATTCCTTGATACCTTTCTCGTCAGAGTCATGAAATAACATATTCCTTCCCCTCCAATGACAATGCGTTCTGATAGTAACATCATAAGGCTTATTGTTAGAGTCACATTTTTATCATTAATCTATACTTTGATGAGAGCCCTTCTGATAACATATAAAAGAGTAAGATTGGTGCTATTTAAAATGTCTCTTCCTTGGCCCATTTCCCAATATTAAAGGGGAATATTCTTTAATACCCCTCCCATCGGAGTGAAGAATAACCATCACATTCCCTTTTCCGATGGAAACACTTCTAATAACACTGTCGAAGAGTTGTTTAGAACTGATCTTCCGATTGAAGAAATATGTGCCTCTGAACTCATTGATGACGAAGTGATTTCACAACTGCAAATGCACTGTCAACCACTCAATGTTAATTATGAAGGGTAGGGTAATTTACCTATACATAACACCAAGTAAATCTGAACTAAATCATAATTTTCCTGTGTAAACTTGAAATTTTTTCTCTACATACTGTGAATCTGAGCTAGCTTCAAGCCTTGACCCAATTTCAAAAGTAACAGGTATGTGATTAGAATAATTTTGATTTCTGCTATGTTTTGTCTGTTTTAAAAAATTGTGTGATTTTGTTCATTACAAGACATTACATTGACACCATGTCATGCCCACAAACTAGAAATGGGAGAAAACCTATAACACATGCACCTGCACCCGCACCTATGAATGCACCTACTCCTTCCATGAATCTAGGCGACATTATGGTTATAGATACCAATTATCACAACAGGGTAGATCACTGTCCAAGGTATGACGAAATCTACAGAGTCTTCAATACCGAACATTTCCCACTAGAATATGAGAATCTAGAAGTTTATATGAATATCTAAAAAAGTTGCACTACATACTACTTTCCCGTCCATTGCTATTTCCTTAGAACAATGCAAAAAATGGTGTCTCAAAAATCTTGACCAAAGTACTGCTACAATCATGAGAAAACTGAGAATATAGATAACATCCCCAAGGCCCAAAGACATAAGTGCCCGATACCACCTTCCAGAGCCCGAGGTTTCCTTAAATGAACAATTTTTGAGGAAACTCAACAAGGAAAACACATATTTTGCTGAGTTGATGGAGGATTTGTGGTGTGACGAAGACAAAAAATTCAAGCAAGGGAAATGTTTAATCCCTGCCTAGGAATTTGAAAGGCCCAACAGAATGTTAAATACCATGATATTCCAACTTTATGGAGAAGAGGAGATAACTAATTTTCAAATGGAATGGATGCCAATGGCCTACATGATTGTGAAGACATGGAAAATACTCAATTGGATAGACATACTAACCGTCAATATATGCCAGAACCTTAGGAATATCCCAGGTATGAAAATACCCATTTTTCACATGTCTGCATACCTCGTTGATACTGTATGCTCTTCTGTGCAGTTTCCTAACTTTGGATGAATTTGGGACCAAGATCATCCACCTGTGAATATTTATTGTTCGGAGCTATTCAATGTAAACTATAAGAAATACATTTATGATATATGTAACTGTTTCCTTTCTCCTTGCATACCATAATTTTCGGATATCCAACATATAGAATATTGAGGGAGGCCATGGCCAATATGAAAGATATAACATATTGGTATTTAGGAAAGTACTTCACATACATTAGGGTTTATGGAAAATCTGAGGCGCCACACCTCCTTCCTAAATATGTCCTTGAAAGGATGTTAATTTGGGAGATTGCTTATCAAACCATGGGAATATGAATAACCTCTTTCCTTTCATGTAGTAATAAAAATATTTGGCCCACATTCCTTGTCAATATAGGGAATTACACATTGTTAAATGGTCCTCATGCAAAAAAAGAAGCAGAAGACTTGCAAGAGATATGCCTATTCCTAGGATATCCCAAAGGACATGATCCAAAAAACTTAGCACTAAATCATGTCAAATATGTTGGCCTCACTCACCCTCTGATCCATGTAGTAAAATTTACAAAGGAGGTTTTCAAAGGAGTCTTATTCTTTGAATAAGTCCTACAAAGGATACTAGATGAGGTGGCTAGAGAAAAGCTTCAAAATAGATGAGGAAGAGAAGAGAAGAATAACCCAGGAACAGTTCCAATTGCTTCTGGAGAAGGAAAAGATGGAGGCTAAGGAACATGAGGAGAAAAATAAAGCATAAGAGAGAAACCGGAAGGAAATAGAATCTGAAGAAGAATATCAAAGGAAGCAAGCTGAGAAAGGAAAGGTGAAAAATGAACCCAAGAAGAGTTCCAAGGTGGATGAAAATAAGAAAAAATAATATGCATTAAAAAGGCTTGTTGATGAGAGGAAGAAAAATAAATAAGAAGAAATAAAATCTCAACAAGATGCACTTCAACTAAAAAAGGCTAAAGAGGAGAAACAAAGACTAGCAACAGAGGAAAAGGAAAAGAGAAAGAAAGAAGAAGAATAACAATAGAAATTCACAAAAGTTGAAGCAAAGAGGAAAGATGATGAGGAAGTAGAGGAAGAAAAACATAAGAAATTAAATGAGATCTAGAATAATCCAACTACTATGAATGTGGGAATAGTCCACATTCCCCCTTAGGAATGTACCCCTCTCATGACCATACCAGGTAATCTATCATTTTCCTCAGAAGTTCTTGATTTATATGAAGTTGTAGTGGCAATAAGAGAGTATTACTACAACAAAAAAACCAAAGGGATAGAGAAGAGGTCAAGGAAAAGAAAGAGATGAGAAACTACTCTTAGCTAGAAAACAATCAAGAGAACTATTGAGTGGAAGGCAGGGCTAGACCCCAAAGAAAATTCCATACTAATAACATCTTCACTTCATGCATTTGTAGGAGAAAATGCTATGTGGATATATGATTTGGCTACTACATTAGATACCTCAAAGGACAAGATTGTTGAACTGGAAGGGATGTTCAATACATAGAGGGATGACATCACTACTGAATTTGAGAAGGCAATGAAGATTGCAGAAAATGTCCAAAAATAAGAAATGGAAAGGCAATGAAAAAAGCATACAAAAGGTTGTGGAATGCTTTCGATGAATTCCTTGAAGAATTCATAATGAAGATCATGCTAGATATTGATGATCTAATCCTAGCAGAATTGAAAATATCTAAAGTAGAAGAAAGAAGTGAAAGCAGTCAGAAGGATATTGAACAACTGACTAAAGATAATAAATAAGTATTAAATGAATACCTAATGAAACCAAATGAATATAATAACAATGACCATGAAATTCATCAATAAAATAGATCAATAGTTAAATCTCGAAGTCACGACCAAAATTTGTGATGGATAACTAGACTTGGAAAATATGTAGTTGAGGAAGATGGAGAAAATAATGCAAGATTACACACTTTGGAAGGAATATTGGGATCAAATGGAAGCATAAAGGGTCTCATGATTGACTTAATTTTTGTAACCTATATTTCCATTTTTGTCCTTTCTCACCTGTTGTAATCCAAATAGGGAATATGAAGAGGCTCGCTTGAACTGTCCTCTGACAACATGCAGTTTCAGAATGTAAACAATCCCTCCTTTTTTATAAAAGAGGAGATTGAAAATGAGAGAGGGGATTTTGATCTAGATGTATCATAACAATATTCTTGTTGTATGATTAATAGAGCAATAGACCTTGATGGGAAATTTGGGTTCAAATACGTGCATATGATAGTTTTATTTTTCTATATGTCTATTGTATGGATGTTATGGAACATGGTCTTATGAATTTATTCTTTACAGTGTTCTATATATTTATACTACTTGAATTTCCTTATGAGTACATCAATGGTGTAATGAATAGGTTAAACAATTAATTGTAAACATACATGTTTCATTGTTATGTTAATCCATTGTTTGCATACATGAACTTATTCTATTGCAGGTAGTAATATACTTCACTATACTCATTTTCACCAGTTTTTTCCTGATCATGATAGGTTATAATAGCATAAAATTTTATTTAGAATAGCTTAGACAACATTAGTTAGGTTAAAATTTAGATTTTAATTAATATGAGAACATTATGTTCTCAGATTCATATTAGAGAATAGTTTAGAGTGGAAACCATGCCAACATACTAGTCCCAATTATTTCACCATGCACGAGCTTTAATGGAGCATCCCACTTGTTAGTTTAGTTGCTCCAGGAGATAGATATTAAGTTCATCTTTTCATTTCATGAGCCTCTAATGAACATATTTGTCACCTAAGAAAGAACATTTCGATTCACTGTTTGCTTGAAAGTTTTGTTATCATTTTTCCCTTCAAAGTTTGGAGTTGTATTGTTGAAGTGTGCCTAAATTTGATTGCTAGTTGTTGTTAAGAGTAGAAGCTATAGATAACTAATTCAAAGTCCATCTTTCCACTTCATGAAATGTAAATGGGCAAGGCATTATCTGTGCAAAATCTTTTGAGTGCATGATTGTAAGTTTTGCTTTCTAATTTTCGAATTGTGTGAAGAGTGTTATCTTTGAAAACAAAGTGTTTTTTATTGTTGGTTTTCTTATCTAAACTATACTAAACAGACATAGGAACCTATCTGTTATCGACACATATAGTGCATCAACTCTTTTGATTACGAATCCCAGTTGATAATTTATGTTTGGTAATATATTATGCAAATAATTTCACCAACACTCCCTTACCTTCTTGACATGCCATTTAGACTCGCCAACATAAATGGCACTAGAAGGAGGGCCATCGAACTAAATGGATGATAAGAAATTGCAAGATCATGCCTGTTCTATTCCACTGATAAATACTACTCAACAACTTAATTCTCGCAATACTAACCCTAAGAAAATTCTATTTCCTCAGTAATACTCCATGAATACCCCGACCCAAGTCTCCACTCACCGAGGTGTTCCTTNTTTCACCATACATGAGCTTTAATGGAGCATCGCACTTGTTAGTTTAGTTTCTCCAGGAGATAGATCTTAAGTTCATCTTTTCATTTCATGAGCCTCTAATGAACAGATTTGTCACCTAAGAAAGAACATTTCGATTCACTATTTGCTTGAGAAGTTTTGTTATCATTTTTCCCTTCAAATTTTGGAGTTGTATTGTTGAAGTGTGCCTAGATTTGATTGCTAGTTGTTGTTAAGAGTAGAAGCTACAGATAACTAATTCAAAGTCCATCTTTCCACTTCATGAGCTTATAAATGGGCAAGGCATTATCTGTGCAAAATCTTTTGAGTGCATGATTGCAAGTTTTTGTTTCTAATTTCTGAATTGTGTGAAGAGTGTTATCTTTGAAAACAAAGTGTTTTGTTATTGCTGGTTTTCTTATCTAAACTTTACTAAACAGACATAGGAACCTATCTGTTATCGACACATATAGTGCATCAACTCTTTTGATTACGAATCTCGGTTGATAATTTATGTTTGGTAATATATTATGAAAATAATTGCACCAACACTCCCTTACCTTCTTGACATGCCATTTAGACTCGTCAACATAAATGGCGCTAGAAGGAGGGCCATCTAACTAAATGGATGCTAAGAAACTGCAAGATCATGCCTGTTCTATTCCACTGATAAATACTACTCAACAACTTAATTCTCGCAATACTAACCCTAAGAAAATTCTATTTCCTTAGTCGTACTCTATGAATACCCTGACCCAAGTCTCCACTCACCAAGGTGTTCCTTGGTCTGAACCATGGTACCCAAACTCTCATTCTCTTTCCAACAATGAGCTTCAATATGTAATTAAAGAAACTCACGAACATGTTCTTACCCATCATTGGAACCGACAAACCGACCAACATCCTATTGACCTTTCGACACATGAGGGACATAGGATCCCTACCTAGAAAGAACCAAATCTTGAATATTCCCTTACCCATGAAGGAAACCCAACTGTTGCGACTCCAAGTTATCACCTATGCCAAGTTCAACAAGGAGTCCCAAAACCCTCATATTTCGACCTAGAAAAATTTGTGCTTGCTAGGGGTTGTTGAATTCCTATTCCTCTTAAATCTCTACCCAGAACACCAAGAGGTGAACCTGAAGATGATCCTGAAGGAGAAGAGGGAGAATGAATTCCTATAAATCCTCAACCGATGGCTGGAGTTAATGCAAACCAACATAATCTTAATAAAAAAAATAATCAACCTTGGTTAGTTCTTGATGTTGTTGTAGTCCCTGGAATACTGCAATATTACCGATACAATTTATTATGAAAAACATAAAATATATAGCAGGAAATGATAGAATAATAATTATATATCCAGAAAAATATCATAAGAACACCAAAATAATCACTATGAAGAGCAACTTTATTACGATACAAATGTTCACTTGCCTCTTCGAGGGGGAAACCTCTAGCAGAGCAGAGATCTATTACAATAATATCCAAGACATGATATTCAATGCTTCCTACTCTTATTTATACTAATTATACCTTCTAAGCAAACTTCTATAGGAAGATCTTTCTAGAAGAAAAATCTTCTATTAGGTCTTCTTACATTGACTTATTACTCTTTATTTATTAGGCCTTGTTAACTAATGTCAGTATTTAATAAATAGAAAAAATACCTTACTAACTAATGATCCATGGAGAGGGGTTAGGATCGGATCCTAACATGCCCTCCCCCTTCAAAAGTAGTCTTGTCCTCAAAGCTGCAAGTGTAGAAACTGTTGAAGTATGATTGTGGGTTCCTAGGTCACCTCCTATGGTGCCATGTCCTTCCACTTGATAAACACTTCCTTGATAGTGTGGCCACGTAGCTGATGTTCATGGTTATTGAGGATTGATTCTGGTTGGAGGCACAGGTAACCTTCTTCATCTAATTCTGACAAGATGGTTTGGACTCTGCAATTATGTCCCACCACCTTCTTCAGATAGGAAACATGGAACACCAGATGGAGTATGGAAGTAGCAGGAAGGGCCAATTTGTAAGCCACATAACCAATACGCTTGATGATATCGTAAGGTCCATAAAACTTAGGTGAAAATTTGTGATGTCCCTGAGATTTGAGAGATGTTTGCTTGTAAGGTTGGATCTTGAGAAACACCTGATCACCTTCCTAAAAAACCCTTTCTGAACATTGCTTGTCTACTTGTTGCTTCATGCAATTTTCGGCCATCTGGAGGTTATCCTTCAGAGCCATTAGAGTGGCTGTACGACCTTGCAGAATTGTATCGAGAGATTGGACCTTGGATTTGCCAGGAAGATATGTAATGACTATCGGTGGCCTTTGGCCATATACCGCTTCATATGGGGTCATTTTAGTGGTCGTATGATAGGACGTATTGTACCACCATTTTGCCAAAGGAAGCCACTGTAACCACTGGTGTTGTTTGTCTAAAGAAAAAAAAAAAAGTAGGTTTCCAAACATTTATTGACTACTTCCGTTTGGCCGTCAGACTGGGGGTGATAATATGTGCTCATGTTCACTTGGGTGCCTTGCAGTTTAAACAACTCTTGCCATAACGTGCTGGTGAAATTTGGGTCACGATCAAAGAAAATAGAGGTTGGCATGCCATGCAGCTTGAAAATATGATCAAGGAATACCTGTGCTACGAGTGCTGGTGTAAAAGGGTGAGGTAAGGGACAAAAATGAGAATAATTGGAGAGGCGATCAACCACCACCATGATGACAGACTTGTTCCCAACTTTAGGAAGGCCCACTATAAAATCCATGGATATTTATATCCACAGAGAAGCTGGAATGGGTAAGGGATGTAGGATGCCTGGAGACTTGACCCTTTCACCTTTATTATGTTGGAACACCTCACATTATGTGACAAAATGAAGTCTATCCTTCTTCATGCTTGCCCCAAAAAAATAATGATGAGCACGAGCATATGCATTTTGGAAGCCCGAATGACCCTTTATAACTCAGGAGTGAAACTCATTTAAGAGCATGGGCATGAGTGCCAAGGAGGGTGAGAGAACCAAGCAATCCTTATATTAGATAATATTATCTTGCTAAGTGTATCCACTGGGAGGATTAGGTCCTCTTGAAGACGTTGAATTAATTTGGAGGTAGTCTGGTGCGTTAGCCACTCTTGGCACACTTATTGAATCCAATCAAGGACTGATAAGGATAAAGAAAAGAGGGATCCATCATCCTCATGTTTTCTTGATAATACATCTACTACTATGTTATATTTTCTCTTTTTGTAGCTGATTTCATAATCATAACCCAACATTTTTTCAACCACTTATTTTTTTCTAGGGATGATAGTCACTACTCCAAAAAATATTTCAAGCTATGGTGATTTGTTTTAATCTGAAAATGACTTCTCAAGCGATATGGTCACCAGGTGTGCACCGCATGGAGAATGACCATCATTTTTTTTTCATACATATATCGACCTAGATTGCGACCACTCAACGCTTGTCTAGTGAATGCCAAGGGTCGACCATCTTGGGTGAGCACTACACCTATAGCCATGTTAGAAGCATCTGATTCCAACACAAAGGTTTTTTTGAAGTCAAGAGATGCTAGGAAAGGGGTAGTACACATGGCCCTCTTTAAATCTATGAAGGATTTCTCATCAACATGTGTCCAATGAAATGCATTCTTCTTAAGGAGTTTAGTCAAGGGATTAGCAATTTTTTCATAATGGTTGACAATTTTCCTGTAATAGCCGATGAGACCAAGAAAATCCCTTAGGCACTTTAAGGTCATTAGGCACGACCATTATTGCATAGATTGTATCTTTTTGGTGTCCAATTTTACCCCATCTCTGTTGACAATGTGCCCCAATTACTCCACTTCGTTGACGCCAAATTAACATTTGGTATTTTTGACAAACAATTGGTTTTCTTGTAGCAAGTGAAGGATTTTTTCCACATGAAGAAGATGGCTATCCCAGGTGGATATACAAATGAGGATGTCATCAAAGAAAACCAAGACAAACTTCCAAAGGTAAGGTTTCAATAGCTTATTCATGAGACTTTGGAAGGTGGATGGAGCATTGCAAAGGCTAAAAGGCATGACCAAGTATTCATAATGTCCCTCGTGAGTTCTGAAAGTAGTCTTTGAAATATATGCATCCTTAATCTGAATTTGGTAATAATAGAGCCAAGGTCTAATTTGGTGAATACATAAGAACCTTATAGTTCATCCAAAAAATCATCAATGACATAAATGAGAAATTTGTCTTTGATAGTCAGTTTATTCGGGGAATGAAAATCAGGGCACATGCACCAAGTAACTTCCTTCTTTAAAACCATCACCACTGGGGAAGAATATGGGCTAGTACTAAGGAAAATTACCCCCTCCTCCAGTGATTCATGTACCATTTTTTCTATTTCATTTTTCTGATCAAATGGATATTTGTAGGGACGTACATTGGGGGGTTGACTACTCGGAAGGAGAGGGATGATATGATCACATAAGGAGGTAATGTGATAGGAATCTAAAATATCTTGGGGTAGTTGTCCAAAATGAGTTGTAGGATAGGAGGAATTACCTGAGAGGCATGTTCAGTGACCTGGATGGCATTAAATTGAGAAATCACACCATGGTGGCATATCTTCAAGAGTTTTTCCATCCTATGAGAGTTGATGATTTCAGGAGATCCTGCTTGGAGACCCCTGAGAGTATAGGGGTGAGCTTCTTGGGTGAATCTCATATATAATTCTTGATAATCCATTATGATCAGCCCCAGAGTGCGAAGCCATTCCATGCCCAATAAAATATCAAAACCACCCATGAAAATTGAGAACATGTGGGTTTTCAGATGGTAATCACCCATTTGGAGTTTGACATTCTCACAACGCCCCCCACACTTCATATTACCACCATTAGCGATGAGGATTTGAAAATTAGAAACAAAGTGGACAAAACAATGGATGTCATCAATGAGCTTGCGATGAATAAAATTATGGGTTCTACCACTATCAATCAACACCACAACCAACTTATGTTTAATGTAGCCCTTGATCTTTAATGTCTATGGGGCCGAAACACCTGAGAGCGCATGAAGCGAGATGACTGGGTTGACAGATTCCATCAGCGTGACAATTGGATCTTCAACAAGATCACTTGGATGAGACACCTCTTGGTATAAAACATCATATGATGGGATGTTGTCGTAGGAAAAGGAAGTTGAGGCATCAATTTGGAAGAACTTTTGTTCTCTACATTTATGCCTTGGTACATAATTTTCATCACAATAGTAGCAAAGGCCTTGCTTGTGAATTTCCTCCATTTCGGCGAGAGAGACCTTTTGGACCTTCAAAGTTTGGGTCAGAGAAAGTGTAGCCCCTGGGTGAGGACATGTGGTAAATGGATCCTTCATGGATGGCACTTGGAGGATGATCTTTACTTCCTTGGCTAATTGACATGCCTACAACTAGGTAGTAGGATGATGCATGTTCACATGAGCCTTGATATCTTCTTTTAGACCACTGATAAAACATTCAAGGTAAAATTCATCAGATAATCCCTCGGTATGGATAACCAACTATTCAGATGCCGCGATGAAGTCTATGACATATCCATTTTGGTGCATCTTAGTGAGTCGACCCAAAAATTGTGATTCCCTATCAAAACTGACACAAACTGCTTTGGAGAACATGTTCCAATTGGGAGGTCTTAGATAACATTTCTTATACCACTTCCACCACTACCAACGTTATTGATCCAAGTACAAAACCTCTACATGGATTTTGGTCTCATCATCTCGAATATCATGAAGGGAGAAGTATTGTTCCATTTGAGAAACCTACTTGGCTGGGTTGGAACTATCAAATTTATGCATGTCAACTTTGGGAACCTTATTCCAAGAAGGTGGAGAACCTCAAGGGGAGCGTGAGGATTGAGTATGTTCATAATGAGAAGATTGGATTTCTTCTGGTTTTTTATCAACATTCTCACCCCTGAAGAGTTGCACCAATTTTTTGACTTGCTAGTCAAGGGTTGTGGTGAAATCATTGAGGAGGGAAGCCATGTTGTCAGCAATTTGTTTTTCTAGGTGGGACATTCTATCCTCCAAAGTTTCTTGGGACTTAGAGCGAGTGGTAGGCATGGTGAAGGATTAGGTAGAAATGGAGGTGTCGGGATGGAAAAATGGGCTTAAAAATGATAGGTACCTAGGTGATCAGGACAAAGAGAGGAATCTAATGGTATAGGTCTCAAGAATGGCGTCCTAGAGGGGGTTGGGTCCACAAGAAAAAAAAGGCTTAAAATTGAAGGGAACTACTGCAATCAGAATGGAGAGAGGAATGCAATGGGATAGGTCACAAATAAGGGTGCTAACAAACCCAGACTCCTGAGTTATACTTCTAAATGAATAATATTGCAGAGTCAAAATGCCCAAATTCTTAACATGACAAAATATGTAGTAATTTAACAACCCCAATGCAGATGACAAGGTTGCACTGCAATAGATCTTGTCTTTTCTTTCTCTATTCTGTTCCCAAGGGTTATTGTTTGCAGAGAATCTATAGTCAAGGGTTTTACCTATGCTATAGCTCTCTTATATACATGCAAGGTCCAACATTAGTACTCAGACCAATATCTCAGGGCACCAACTAAGGAGGCTAGACCGTACCCTTAGCCATACTACCCGACTACCTAGGTATTAGAGAGTCACTTCCCAAGTGTTGTTCTCGGTGACAGTATAACAATTAGGCAACCGATGGTTTTATCTATGGAGGGATTCAGAATGGCTAGGCCGATCCATATACAGGTGTTGTCTGATGCGCTACCACCCGAAGGGGTACCAACAGAGGTTACAAGGGTGGCCAACATATGTGCTCTTAAGAAACACTTGTATTTCCTGCATGTATGACTCCCCGACCACGGGTTTATGAATGTAACGATAGATATTTGTAGCTTAAAGATGTCGGAATATGTCTCTACCCTGAAATAATTTATTCTACAAGTCTTGCCCTAGAAAGTGCTCCGATACCACTTGCAATATTCCTGATACAATATATTATGTAGAACAAAAAACATCTAGCAGGAAATGTAGAATAATAATGATATATCTAGAAAATTATCAAAAGAACACCAGAATAACACCAGAATAATCACTAGGAAGAGAAACTTTATTATGATAGCGATGTTCACTTGCCTCTTCGAGGGGGAAACCTCTAGCAGAGAAGAGCTCTATTAAAATAATATCCAAGACAAGATATCCAATGCCTCCTACTCTTATTTATACTAATTCTACCTTCTAAGGAAACTTCTAGAGGAAGATCTTTATAGAAGTGAAAGCTTCTATTAGGTATTATTACATTGACTTATTCTTCTTTATATATTAGGACTTATTAAATAATGTTGGTCTTTATTAAACAGAAAACATATCCTACTAACTAATGACCCATGGAGAGGGGTTAGGATCGAATCCTAACAAATACTCCATGACATGCCCAAACATAATGAAAAGATTCTACCTAAATTTGATCCCGATAAGAAAGATTCAGTTGAAGCCCACGTTAAAAAATTTATGCTTGTGGTCAAATTAATGAATGTGTGACATGAATATTTCGTCCACAGGCTATTTTCTTACATGTTTGAAAACAAGGCTTCCACCTAGTACTTTTCTTTAGCTGAAGATCCAATTATGAGTTGGAATGCTTTTGAGACAACCTTTATTGAAAAGTTTGGTGAAGAAAAAACCCCAAAAACTCTAGTGCTTGATCTTTCAAGGATTAAAGTGGATACAAAACAAAAAATTAAAGATTTCAACCAAAGGTTTCTCACTCTAATGAAAAAAATCCCTCATGCTTCCAAACCAGTTGAAGACGTTTCTATTGAATTTTATACCCTAGCTCTCCTTGTTTCCAAGGAAATGTTTGTGAAAACAACTGAGAAGGATACTTTGGAAGCAAACTTTAAAGAACCTACCAAGATAGAAACATATATGCTCAGTCTTAAAGGTAACCATGGGGTTGAGTGTTCGAAAGATAAATCTAATCCAAAAACCAAAGCTATTGTGACAAGTCCCCTGAGGATAAGAAAGATTCAGACTCCACGTATATGGAGGCACTCCAGAGAATTGTGAAGAAACTCTCTAATGAAATTATTGATATGAAGAATAAATATGGATAAGGTTCTTCCAACCCCAATAAATTTTTCAGATTTCAACCAAAAAGGGAAAAGAACACTCCTCCTACCACTAAGACAACCCTTCATTCAAGATGTATAAACATAGAAGATTTAGTTCAAGCCCTCAAAGCTTGGGAAAATGATACCTAGATTGAATCTAAGGAAGAAGAGGAGGAATAGGCTAAACAAAAAAATCCGTCTCAAGAGACCGATGAAACAAAATAAAAGGAAGTCAACTCATTTTGGGACATTTCTTTTGAATTGGGAGAAGAAGAAGAGGAAGAGGTGGAAGAAATTCATATGTACCAAAGCTCAGTAACCACAAAGAGTGCAAGTAAGGAATCATCTTCCAACTATCCTTCCTCTTTAGAAACTACTATAAGAAAACACCCAACACCTAGAAGACACCCTCTGGTGATAAGCAAGTTACCTCTCCAAGTACTCCTTCAAAATTAGATTATGATTTTTTGGAATATTTGAAAAGAACTAAATATAATATATCTTTGTTTGAACTCATGAATTTACCCCAAATCCAAGATAATTTCATCAAAATGTTGCAGGGTGTTACTTCTAATAGAACTAAAGAAGCCAATGTAGGAACAATGAAAGGGAAAGGTAAAGATGGCCATACCATTGAAAAGGAAACACCAAAGAAACAATTGGATGCAAATGCATCTCTAACTGGACAAAGGTCAAAATGAAATACTCCTCCTTTCCTATTGAATTTTAAAATATTTAACATAAATGTTTACAACTGTATGGTAGATTCATGAGCTTCTTCAAATGTCATGCCCTTTAAAGTTTGTGAAAAGCTCAATGTCAAAGATGAAGTATCTGATATCCAAATCATCTAGTTAGATAGTTCAAATGTAAAATTTATTGGGGAGTTAAAGAATGTCTTGATCAGATTATCTTCTAACCCTAAAGTGCACCAAACTATTGATGTTATAGTAGTAGATACCCCTGATACTTATGGAATGATTTTAAGTAGAGATTGGTTTGCTATGCTTGATGGATATTTTTCCACCAATTGTTCACACTTATGGCTTCCATACAATGGAAAACCCAATCAAATCAGATTAGAGAGAGAACATTACATGAAGTATGTGGTAAGAGGCTTAAATGATCCAAATGAACCCATAATGTTAAACCATTCAATTATGGGGAACTATATTTATGATGATTTATTTGAGAATCACACTACTGAGATTTCTTCTTATGTAGAATCAAACAAACAATCTGAAATCCTTCATTGCACCCAGATTGTTGAGCCTCATTGTAACATAGTAGATATGACCAACACTAATCCTAATGTATAGCCTAACATAGTGTTTAAGTATACGTTAGAAGTATATGCAAATATTACTAACCCCAAAATTTCATAAAATAAAACAAAATCCGAGTCTATTAATAAGTCTAAAGGAGATCCTAACATGTGAACTTTATTCTTTGATGGATCCAAGTCTCTTGAAGGTGTAGGTGTTGACTGCATACTGAGGAGCCCTAATGGCAATACAAAATTTATTGTATGCAGACTTGTGTTCCAATGCACAAACAATACTGCTAAATATGAGGCTGTTATAGAAGGACTAGAAAAGGAAGTAGATATGAATGCAAGGAAGATAAAGGTATTCGTTGAATCCAAAATTGTAACCAGACATGTAATAAAAATAATTCATTGCCTTTCAAGTCATCTCAAACATTATCGATAGGAGGTATGAGATTTGATAAAAAACTTTGATGCATTTAATATCAGTCCTGTTCCTGGTTCATAAAATTATGATGCTGATTTACTAGGTAATGTTGTTTTTGGGTTGTTATATTCTTTGTAGTGAAAGTTAAGTCGAGGTGGATCAACTCACAGTGAAACTTGAAGGTCGAGGTGGATCGATTGGGAAAATTCAAAGTCTAAGTAATTGATAGAAATTCGAAGAGGTCAACTGACAAGAGGTCGAAAAGAGGTCATGTGGAAACCGACTGAAGACCGAATGAAGTTCGAATTGTAATATGAATGGAATTTGACTATAACAAAATCTCGAGATTTGCGGGATTTGTATTTGTAGCCAATGATCTGTGTGGATCTATAACTGTTTCTAGGTGCATTTCTTTAAGGTTTTACCTACTTTAAATCCTATAAATAGGGCATTTTGTAATACTGTAAAAGATAATTGTTGATCAATATTTAGTTCAATATTGGATATTCCTGCTAATATTTAGTAGTAGGTTGCTAGTCATGTAGATGTAAGACGAATTGGCTACAAGGTTGTCCTTGTGTAAACTAATAGGGTATGATGTCGATTGTATCTTAGGTGTGGACCAAGGTTAGTCATGTAACCTTTTATTCTGAATGAATAAGACAACAAGAGATCAAGACGCTCAAGGAATGGTGGTTTTCCCATTTGGGTTTCCAGGGTAAAATCTCTGTGTATTGTGTGTTTTCTTTGTCATTTCCTTTTATAGATTAAAAGTTTCTTCCTCTCTTCTGCTAGGTTTAGCGTGGAAATATAATTTCCTAACATGTGGTATTATATATTGGATTAATAACCTTGGATCTGAGCTAAACCCTTGTTCCAGTAAGAGTCGAAAGTCAAATATCTTTAAAGGTGTGCTTAAAGAATGACAAGTTGCTCGGGAATAAAGATCAAAAAATTCAATGGCCATAATTTTTAGCTTTGGAAACTTAAAATTGAATATCTAATTGCAGATCGAGAATAATGGGAAAAAGTATGTCCATGTACTATTTTGACAGGTATATCGAGTCAAGAATGGGAGAAACTCGAAATAAGGGAAAGGAGTACGATTCAACTTTGTATTGTAGATTTGGTGCTGCTAAATGTCTTAGGTGAAGATTTAACCAATAAATCGTGGGACAATTTGAGGGGCTTGTACTAATCGAAATCCCTGGTAAATAAACTATTCCTTAGAATTAAGTTGTATCTTCTGAGGATGAGTGATGGCAGTTTGGTAACTAAGAATTTAAATGCGTTTAATACCATAATAAACCAGTTATCTTCTATGGATATCAAAATGACTAAGGAGGAGAAATGTATTAGTATATTATGTTCTTTTCTAGACTCCTAGGATAACTTAGTTGTGGCTATATGGATTAATTCA
>JASDQU010739679.1:156334-168851 GCA_032191745.1 Picea mariana | reverse complement strand
TAACCAATACGCTTGATGATATCGTAAGGTCCATAAAACTTAGGTGAAAATTTGTGATGTCCCTGAGATTTGAGAGATGTTTGCTTGTAAGGTTGGATCTTGAGAAACACCTGATCACCTTCCTAAAAAACCCTTTCTGAACATTGCTTGTCTACTTGTTGCTTCATGCAATTTTGGGCCATCTGGAGGTTATCCTTCAGAGCCGTTAGAGTGGCTGTACGACCTTGAAGAATTGTATCAAGATATTGGACCTTGGATGTGCCAGGAAGATAGGTAATAATTGTCGGTGGCCTTTGGCCATACACTGATTCATATGGGGTCATTTTAGTGGTCGTATGATAGGAAGTATTGTACCACCATTCTGCCAAAGGAAGCCACTGTAACCACTGGTGTTGTTTGTCTGAAGAAAAACAACACAAGTATTTTTCCAAACATTTATTGACTACTTCCGTTTGGCTGTCAGACTGGGGGTGATAAGATGTGCTCATGTTCACTTGGGTGCCTTGTAGTTTAAACAACTCTTGTCATAATGTGCTGGTGAAATTTGGAACATGATCAAAGACAATAGAGGTTGGCATGCCATGCAGCTTGAAAATATGATCAAGGAAGACTTGTGCTACGAGTGCTAGTGTAAAAGGGTGAGGTAAGGGACAAAAATGAGAATAATTGGAAAGGCGATCAACCACCACCATGATGAAAGACTTGTTCCCGACTTTAGGAAGGCCCACTATAAAATCCATGGATATTTCTATCCACAGAGAAGCTGGAATGGGTAAGCGATGTAGGATGCCTGGAGACTTGACCCTTTCACCTTTATTATGTTGGAACACCTCACATTATGTGACAAAATGAATTCTATCCTTCTTCATGCTTGCCCCAAAAAAATAATGACGAGCACGAGCATATGCATTTTGGAAGCCTGAATGACCCTTTATAACTCAGGAGTGAAACTCATTTAAGAGCCTGGGCTTGAGTGCCAAGGAGGGTGAGAGAACCAAGAAATCCTTATATTAGATAATATTATCCTGCCAAGTGTATCCACTGGGAGGATTAGGGTCCTCTTGAAGACGTTGAATTAATTTGGAGGTAGTTTGGTGCGTTAGCCACTCTTGGCACACTTATTGAATCCAATCAGGGATTGATAAGGATAAAGAAAAGAGGGATCCATCATCCTCATGTTTTCTTGACAATGCATCTACTACTATGTTATATTTTCCCTTTTTGTAGCTGATTTCATAATCATAACCCAACATTTTTTCAACCACTTATTTTTTTCTAGGGATGATAGTCGCTACTCCAAAAAATATTTCAACCTATGATGATTTGTTTTAATCTGAAAATGACGTCTCAAGATATATGGTCACTAGGTGTGCACCACATGGAGAATGCCCATCATTTTTTTTTCATACATATATTGACCCAGATTGCGACCACTCAACGCTTGTCTAGTGAATGCCAAGGGTTGACCATCTTGGGTGAGCACTACACCTATAGCCATGTCAGAAGTATCTGATTCCAACACAAAGGTTTTTTTGAAGTCAAGAGCTGCTAGGAAAGGGGTAGTGCACATGGCCCTCTCTAAATCTGTGAAGGATTTCTCATCAACATGTGTCCAATGAAATGCATTCTTCTTAAGGAGTTCAGTCAAGGGATTAGCAATTTTTCCATAATGGTTGACAATTTTCCTGTAATAGCTAGTGAGACCAAGAAAATCCCTTAGGTGCTTTAAGGTCATTAGGCACAACCATTATTGCATATATTGTATCTTTTTGGGGTCCAATTTTACCCCATCTCTGCTGACAATGTGCCCCAATTACTCCACTTCGTTGACACCAAATTAACATTTGGTATTTTTGACAAACAATTGGTTTTCCTGCAGCAAGCGAAGGATTTTTTCCACATGAAGAAGATGGCTATCCCAGGTGGATATACAAATGAGGATGTTGTCAAAGAAAACCAAGAAAAACTTCCAAAGGTAAGGTTTCAATAGCTTATTCATGAGACTTTGGAAGGTGGATGGAGCATTGCAAAGGCCAAAAGGCATGACCAAGAATTCATAATGTCCCTCATGAGTTCTGAAAGTAGTCTTCGAAATATATGCATCCTTAATCCGAATTTGGTGATAATAGAGCGAAGGTGTAATTTGATGAATACATAGGAACCTTATAGTTCATCCAAAAAATCATCAATTGCATGAATGAGAAATTTATCTTTGATAGTCAGTTTATTTGGGGAACGAAAATCAGGGCACATTCGCCAAGTACCTTCCTTCTTTAAAACCATCACCACTGGGGAAGAATATGGGCTAGTACTAGGGAAAATTACCCCCTTCTCCAGTGATTCATGTACCATTTTTTCTATTTCATTTTTCCGATCAAATGGATATTTGTAGGGATGTACATTGGGGGGTTGACTACCCGAAAGGAGAGGGATGATATGATCACATAAGGAGGTAATGTTGTAGGAATCTAAAATATGTTGGGGTACTTGTCCAAAATGAGTTGTAGGATAGGAGGAACTACCTGAGAGGCATGTTCAGTGACCTGGATGGAATTAAATTGAGAAATCACACCATGGTGGCATTTCTTCAAGAGTTTTTCCATCCTGTGAGAGCTGATGATTTCAAGAGATCTCGCTTGGAGACCCCTGAGAGTATAGGGGTGAGCTTCTTGGGTGAAGCTCATATATAATTCTTGATAATCCATTGTGATCATCCCCAGAGTGTGAAGCCATTACATGCCCAATACAATATCAAAACCACCCATGAAAATTGAGAACATGTGGGTTTTCAGATGGTAATCACCCATTTGGAGTTTGAAATTCTCACAATGCCCCCCACACTTCATATTACCACCATTAGCGATGAGGATTTGAAAATTAGAAACAAAGTGGACAAAACAATGGATCTCATCAACGAGCTTGCGATGAATAAAATTATGGGTTCTACCACTATCAATCAACACCACAACCGACCTATGTTTAATGTATCCCTTGATCTTTAATGTCTATGGGGCAAAAATACTTGAGAGTGCATGAAGCGAGATGACCGGGTCCATAGATTCCATCAGTGTGACAATTGGATCTTCGATAGGATCACTTGGCTGAGACGCCTCTTGGTCTGAAACCTCATATGATGGGATGTTGTCATAGGAAGAGGAAGTTGAGGCATCAATTTGGAAGAACTTTTGTTCTCTACATTTATGCCTTGGTGCATACTTTTCATCACAATAGTAGCAAAGGCCTTGCTTGCGAATTTCCTCCATTTTGGCAAGAGAGACCTTTTGGACCTTCAAAGTTTGGGTCAGAGCAAGTGTAGCCCCTGGGCGAGGATGAGTGGTAAATGGAGCCTTCATGGATGGAACTTGGAGGATGATCTTTACTTCCCTGGCTAATCGACATGCCTACAACCAGGTAATAGGATGATGCATGTTCACATGAGCCTTGATAGCTTCTTTTAGACCACTAAAAAAACATTCAAGGTAAAATTCATCAGATAAGCCCTCAGAATGGATAACCAACTATTCAAATGCCGCAATGAAGTCTGTGACATATCCATTTTGGTGCATCTTAGTGAGTCAACCAAAAAATTGTGATTCCCTATCAAAAATGACACAAACTGCTTTGGAGAACATGTTCCAATTGGGAGGTCTTAGATAACATTTCTTATACCACTTCCACCACTACCAACGTTATTGATCCAAGTACAAAACCCCTACATGGAGTTTGGTCTCATCATCTCAAATATAATGAAGGGAGAAGTATTGTTCCATTTGAGAAACCTACCTGGCTGGGTTGGAACTATCAAATTTATGCATGTCAACTTTGGGAACCTTATTCCAAGAAGGTGGAGAACCCCAAGGGGAGCGTGAGGATTGAGTATGTTCATAATGAGAAGATTGAATTTCTTCTGGTTTTGGATCAACATTCTCACCCCTGAAGAGTTGCACCAATTTTTTGACTTGTTGGTCAAGGGCTGTGGTGAAATCATTGCAGAGGGAAGCCATGTTGTCAGCAATTTGTTTTTCTAGGTGGGACATTCTATCCTCCAAGGTTTCTTGGGACTGAGAGTGAGTGGTAGGCATGGTGAAGGCTTAGGTAGCAATGGAGGTGTCGGGATGGAAAAATGGGCTTAAAAATGATAGGTACCCAGGTGATCAGGACAAAGAGAGGAATCTAATGGCATAGGTCTCAAGAATGGCGTCCCAGAGGGGGTTTGGTACGCAAGAAAAAAAAGGCTTAAAATTGAAGGGAACTACTACAATCAGAATGAAGAGGGGAATGCAATGGGATAGGTCACAAATAAGGGTGCTGACAAACCCAGACTCTTGAGTTATACTTCTAAATGAATAATATTGCAGAGTCAGAATGCCCAAATTCTTAACATGACAAAAGATGTAGTAATTTAACAACCCCAATGCAGATGACAATGTTGCACTGCAATAGATCTTGTCTTTTCTTTCTCTATTCTATTCCCAAGGGTTATGGCTTGTAGAGAATCTATAGTCAAGGGTTTTACCTATGCTATAGCTCTCTTATATACATGCAAGGTCCAACATTAGTACTCAGACCAATATCTCAGGGCACCAACTGAGGAGGCTAGACCGTACCCTTAGCCATACTACCCGACTACCCAGGTACTAGAGAGTCACTTCCCAAGTGTTGTTCTCGGTGACACTATAATAGTTAGGCAACCGATGGTTTTATCTATGGAGGGATTCAGAATGCCTAGGCTGATCCATATACAGGTGCTGTCTGATGCGCTACCACCCGAAGGGGTACCAATAGGGGTTACAAGGGTGGCCAACATATGTGCTCTTAAGAAACACTTGTATTTCCTGCATGTATGACTCCCCGAACACGGGTTTATGAATGCAACGATAGATCTTTGTAGCTTAAAGATGTCGGAATATGTCTCTACCCTGAAATAATTTATTCCACAAGTCTTGCCCTGGAAAGAGCTCTGAAACCACTTGCAATATTCCTGATACAATATATTATGTAGAACAAAAAACATCTAGTAGGAAATGCAGAATAATAATGATATATCCAGAAAAATATCAAAAGAACACCAGAATAACACCAGAATAATCACCAGGAAGATAAACTTTATTATGATAGCGATGTTCACTTGCCTCTTCGAGGGGGAAACCTCTATCAGAGCAGAGCTCTATTAAAATAATATCCAAGACAAGATATCCAATGCCTCCTACTCTTATTTATACTAATTCTACCTTCTAAGGAAACTTCTAGAGGAAGATCTTTATAGAAGTGAAAGCTTCTATTAGGTATTCTTACATTGACTTATTCTTATTTATATATTAGGACTTATTAAATAATGTTGGTCTTTATTAAATAGAAAACATATCCTACTAACTAATGACCCATGGAGAGGGGTTATGATCGAATCCTAACAAATATTCCATGGCATGCCCAAACATACTGAAAAGATTCTACCTAAATTTGATCCAAATAAGAAAGATTCAGCTGAAGCCCACATTAACAAATTTATGCTTGTGGTTAAATTAATGAATGTGTGACATGAATATTTCATCCACGGGCTATTTCCTTACATGTTTGAAACCAAGGCTTCCACCTAGTACTTTTCTTTAGCTGAAGATCCAATTATGAGTTGGAATTCTTTTGAGACAACCTTTATTGAAAAGTTTGGTGAAGACAAAACCCCAAAAACTCTAGTGCTTGATCTTTCAAGGA
Organism: Picea mariana; assembly: GCA_032191745.1. Classification (NCBI taxonomy): domain Eukaryota; kingdom Viridiplantae; phylum Streptophyta; class Pinopsida; order Pinales; family Pinaceae; genus Picea; species Picea mariana. Next base: position 163,139 of record JASDQU010739679.1, on the reverse strand, counting down.
TTAAAGTGGATACAAAACAAAAAATTAAAGATTTCAACCAAAGGTTTCTCACTCTAATGGAAAAATCCCTCATGCTTCCAAACCAGCTGAAGACGTTTCTATTGAATTTTATACCCTAGCTCTCCTTGTTTCCAAGGAAATGTTTGTGAAAACAACTGAGAAGGATACTTTGGAAGCAACTTTTAAAGAATCTATCAAGATAGAAAAATATATGCTCAGTCTTAAAGGTAACCATGGGGTTGAGTGTTCGAAAGATAAATCTAATCCAAAAACCAAAGCTATTGTGACAAGTCCCCTGAGGATAAGAAAGATTCAGACTCCACATATATGGAGGCACTCCAGAGAATTATGAAGAAACTCTCTAATGAAATTATTGATATGAAGAAGAAATATGGATAAGGTTCTTCCAACCCCAAGAAAATTTTCAGATTTCAACCAAAAAGTGAAAAGAACACTCCTCCTACCACTAAGACAACCCTTCATTCAGGATGTATAAACATGGAAGATTTAGTTCAAGTCCTCAAAGCTTGGGAAAATGGTACCTAGATTGAATCTAAGGAAGAAGAGGAGGAATAGGCTAAACAAAAAAATCCATCTCAAGAGAACGATGAAACAAAATAAAAGGAAGTCAACTCATTTTGGGATGTTTCTTTTGAATTGGGAGAAGAAGAAGAGGAAGAGGTGGAAGAAATTCATATGTACCAAAGCTCAGTAACCACAAAGAATGCAAGTAAGGAATCATCTTCCAACTATCCTTCCTCTTTAGAAACTACTATAAGAAAACACCCAACACCCAGAAGACACCCTCTGGTGATAAGCAAGTTACCTCTCCAAGTCCTCCTTTAAAATTAGATTATGATTTTTTGGAATATTTGAAAAGAACTAAAGATAACATATCTTTGTTTGAACTCATGAATTTACCCCAAATCCAGGATAATTTCATCAAAATGTTGCAGGGTGTTACTTCTAATAGAACTAAAGAAGCCAATGTAGGAACAATGAAAGGGAAAGGTAAAGATGGCCATACCATTGAAAAGGAAACATCGAAGAAACAATTGGATGCAAATGCATCTCTAACTGGACAAAGGTCAAAATACAATACTCCTCCTTTCCTATTGAATTTTAAAATATTTAACATAAATCTTTACAACTATATGGTAGATTCACGAGCTTCTTCAAATGTCATGCCCTTTAAAGTTTGTGAAAAGCTCATTGTCAAAGATGAAGTATCTGATATCCAAATCATCTAGTTAGATAGTTCAAATGTAAAATTTATTGGGGAGTTAAAGAATGTCTTGATTAGATTATCTTCTAACCCTAAAGTGCACCAAACTATTGATGTTATAGTAGTAGATACCCCTGATACTTATGAAATGATTTTAAGTAGAGATTGGTTTGCTATGCTTGATGGATATTTTCCCACCAATTGGCCACACTTATGGCTTCCATACAATGGAAAACCCAATAAAATCAGATTAGAGAGAGAACATTACATGAAGCATGTGGTAAAAGACTTAAATGATCCAAATGAACCCATAATGTTCAACCATTCAATTATAGGGAACTATATTTATGATGATTTATTTGAGAATCACACTACTGAGATTTATTCTTATGTAGAATCAAACAAACAATTTGAAATCCTTCATTGCACCCAGATTGTTGAGCCTCATTGTAACATAGTAGATATGACCGACACTAATCCTAATGTATAGCCTAACATAGTGTTTAAGGATACGTTATAAGTATATGCAAATTTTACTAACCCCAAAATTTCATAAAATAAAATAAAATCCGAGTCTATTAATAAGTCTAAAGGAGATCCTAACATGTGGACTTTATTCTTTGATGGATCCAAGTCTCTCAAAGGTGTAGGTGTTGACTGCATATTGAGGAGCCCTAATGGCGATAAAAAATTTATTGTATGCAGACTTGTGTTCCAATGCACAAACAATACTACTGAATATGAGGCTCGTATAGAAGGACTGGAAAAGGAAGTAGATATGAATGCAAGGAAGATAAAGGTATTTGGTGAATCCAAAATTGTAACCAGACATGTAAGAAAAATAATTCATTGCCTTTCAAGTCATCTCAGACATTATCGACATGAGGTATGGGATTTGATAAAAAACTTTGATGCATTTAATATCAGTCATGTTCCTCGTTCATAAAATTATGATGCTGATTTACTAGGTAATGTTGTTTTTGGGTTGTTATATTCTTTGTAGTGAAAGTTGAGTCGAGGTGGATCAACTCGCAATGAAACTTGAAGGTCGAGGTGGATCGATTGGGAAAATTCAAAGTCTAAGTAATAGATAGAAATTCGAAGAGGTCAACTGACAAGAGGTCGAAAAGCGGTCATGTGGCAACCGACTGAAGACCGAATGAAGTTCGAATTTTAATATGAATGGAATTTGACTATAACAAAATCTCGAGATTTGCAGTATTTGTATTTGTAGCCAATGATCTGTGTGGATCTATAATTGTTTCTGGGTGCATTTCTTTAAGGTTTTACCTACTTTAAATCCTATAAATAAGGCATTTTGTAATACTCTAAAAGATAATTGTTGATCAATATTTAGATCAATATTGGATGTTCCTGCTAATATTTAGTAGTAGGTTGCTAGTCATGTAGATGTAAGACGAATTGGCTACAAGGTTGTCCTTGTGTAAACCAAGAGGGTATGATGTCGATTGTATCTTAGGTGTGGACCAAGGTTAGTCATGTAACCTTTTATTCTGAATGAATAAGACAACAAGAGATCAAGATGCTCAAGGAATGGTGGTTTTCCCATTTGGGTTTTCAGGGTAAAATCTCTGTGTATTGTGTGTTTTCTTTGTCATTTCCTTTTATAGATTAAAAATTTCTTCCTCTCTTCTGCTAGGTTTAGCGTGGAAATATAATTTCCTAACATGTGGTATTATATATTGGATTAATAACCTTGGATCTGAGCTAAACCCTTGTTCCAGTAAGAGTCGAAAGTCAAATATCTTTAAAGGTGTGCTTAAAGAATGACAAGTAGCTCGAGAATAGAGATAAAAAAATTCAATGGCCATAATTTTTAGCTTTGGAAACTTAAAATTGAATATCTAATTGCAGATCGAGAATAATGGGAAAAAGTATGTCCATGTACTATTCTAACAGGTATATCGAGTCAAGCATGGGAGAAAATCGAAATAAGGGAAATGAGTATGATTCAACTTTGTATTGTAGATTTGGTGCTTCTGAATCAATAAACTGTGGGACAAGTTGAGGGGCTTGTACTAATTGAAATCCCTGGTAAATAAGCTATTCCTTAGAATTAAGTTGTATCTTCTGAGGATGAGTGATGGCAGTTCGGTAACTAAGCATTTAAATGCGTTTAATACCATAATAAACCAGTTATCTTCTATGGATATCAAAATGACTAAGGAGGAGAAATGTATTAGCATATTATGTTCTTTTCCAGACTCCTAGGATAACTTAGTTGTGGCTATATGAATTAATTCAACCAAATTAGCACTAGAAGACATGGTTGCATCTCTACTGTCATAATAAATGAGAAGTAACAACATGGAAGGATCGACCAAAGATGATTTAGTGGTGAGAGGTCGATTGATTGACATAAATAAAGAAAAATTATTTGGTAGAAATTCTAAGTTGAAGGGTAGATCTAAATCCCATGTTCATTCGACGAGAAGATGCTGGAAATATGGTAAAGCTGGGAATTATAAAAGGGATTTCAAGTCGAAGGAAATGTAAGGCAGTATGGGATCCAATGAGAAGTAGTCGACTGAGAGAAAGACTACTCCAGATAAAGGAGGTGATGTGTATATGGCGTCAGCCAGTACATAGTCGAATCAAGATGTTTGGTTGATTGAATCGGGAGCATCCTATCATATGAAACCACATAGACAATGGTTCTATGAATATGAAGGATATGAAGGAGGATATGTGTTCTTGGGGGATGATTCGACAACCAAAATTGTTGAATGAGGAAAATTCTGATTGATACTACAGAATGGGAGGAGTAAAACCCTTCCAAGTGTGCTACATATTCTAGGTTTGGAAAGAAACATGATATATGTCAGTAAGATGAGTGATGCAGGGGTGCACACTCTATTTCAGAAGGATACATGCAAAATGGTTAGAGGTGCGATGGTATTAATGAAGGGAGTTCGTATTGGAACCCTATACAAGTTATTCGAGAATGTTGACTTGACTGGACAAAACAACATTGTTGTTCCTGAAGTCGACTCGACTTGACTCAACTTGGGTTGAGTCGATTCAAAATGACTTGACAAGTCTTCGTTAAATCAACCCGACCACACTATGACACGAGAGGATGGGACACATTGGAGAAAAATTACTTCGAGATATGCACAATAAAAGTATGGTAGAAGATTTTCTTGAATGTAATTTAGAAGTCAACTTTTGTGAACACTGCATATATGGAAAACAAAGTCGGGTGATGTTCCCATATGGAATGACAAGGGAAAAGGGGATTCTAGAATTGGTTCATAGCGATGTGTTTGGCCCTGTATCAGTGCCTTAACTTGGTATATCCATGTATTATGTCTCCTTCATAGATGAATTTTCCAAGAAGACATGAATATATTTCTCGAGGAAGAAATCATAGTTTTTCAAGAAATTCAAAGAGTTTAAGTCTCTTGTGCAAAACTAGACATATAAGAAGATTAAGGTGTCGAGAACTGATAATGATGGTGAATTTTGTGGAAAAGATTTTGAGAAGTTCTACAAGTAGTGTGGTATATTACACCAAAATACCACACCATGTACCCCACAACAAAATGGATTTGAAAAAATAATGAATAGAATTGATGGATAAGGAAATGAGCATGCTCAGTGGTGCCGAGCTTGCACAAAAATTCTAGGCAGAAACAATTGACACTACAAAATATCCGGTGAATATGTTTCCTTCATCAATGCTAGTTGACTCAACTCCACATGAGGTATGGTTTGGTAAGAAGCCTTCATTTTCACATTTCAAAGTATTTGGCTGTGATGCATTTGTGTATGCTCCCAAAGAAAGGAGGAGAAAGTTGGAAAATAAGACATTCGAGTGTATTTTGATTGGATACAAAAAAGGAATTCAATGATATAAGCTCTATGATATTGCATCAAGGAGAATAGTGTACAATCGAGATGTGGTATTCAAAGAAGTCAGAAGGAAGTCCAAGTCTGAAGTGGTTCAAATAGAGAATAATCTAGAGAAGACTAAGTTTGAACTAAGGAATGAAGAATAAGATAATCATTAAGAGAATTTTGAGGTAAAAAATGGCCTCAAAACAAAAAAATGTACCACCAAAATAAACGTTATAAGAACCAATCACAATTCACAAGATGGAATCATCTCTTGGGGATGATTTGACATTATTTGAGTTAAAAATAGTGAGTTATCACATTTTCAATGGTGGATGGAAACCAATAATTAACTATGGTAGTGCTTTGAAAATAACATCTATAATGAAAAAGTACTAACAAATCAATTTTGAATATAATATAAATACCCCCATAAAGTAAAGTACTCAAAGTATTTTACTTTTGAATATATATATTAAATAAAGTAATCATTTTCATTCATATAATAAATATTTTATATTTAATATTTCAATCAAAAAATATAATAAAATAAATTAAATTTAAAATGTACTCAAAGTATTTTACTTTTGAATATATATATTAAATAAAGTAATCATTTTCATTCATATAATAAATATTTTATATTTAATATTTCAATCAAAAAATATAATAAAATAAATTAAATTTAAAATGAATTGGTAAATTACTCATATCACTTTATACATTAACTATTTTATATTTAAAATTTTATATATATGTAAATTATCACTTTATATATTAACTATATATATATATATATATATAAAAGTAAATTATCACTTTAAATATAATATATATGGTAAATTATCACTCATATCACTTTATACATTAACTATTTTATATTTAAAATTATATATATATATATATATATATATGTAAATTATCACTTTATATATTAACTATAATAATATATATGAAGTAAATTATCACTTTATATATTAACCATTTTATATTTAAAATTAATATATATTAAATTAATATTACATTGAATATATTATATATAACAATATATAATGAATCCATTATATATAATATATATAGGATTCATATATTACCATGAAATATTTACATAGGTTCTATACATTATGTTTTATATCTAATATTATATAATATGTTATATATTATACATTGGTTTGCTTAACATATATATATATATATATATATATATATATATATATATATATATGTTTGATTCACGTGTATTATATATATTTATAATATGTTATATATTATATTATTATCATGTATTATATTTTTATATTTTATATTTTAAATATATATTATGTTTCTTGATTATATATAATATGTTATATATTATATATAATCAAGAAACATAATATATATTTAAAATATAAAATATATATTATAGATTTGAAAACGATTGTAAATGAGTTGAACTTTGGAGTTGAGATAAGAAGAAACTCCTCTTTGAGACTCTTGTTACACCTGCTATTCTTTATGGATGTGAAGTCTGGGGATGTAATATCTCTCGTGAATCCTAGAGAAAGATAGAGCAAATACAAAAAATTTTAATAACCTATAATCTCAAAATTAAAGGAAATACGCCCTATCCCATCCTCGTAGAAACAAGCCTCTCCCCCATTGAGAGCATGGCTATGACTAGATACCTAATGTATAAGAACAAGTTAAACAACATGGAAGACAAGAGGCTACCTAAAACTA
>JASDQU010739679.1:120962-133852 GCA_032191745.1 Picea mariana | reverse complement strand
TGTTGTTAATATCTTATTTTTAAAAAAAAGAAAAGAAAAAGAAAAATTTTCCTATTGTACTTCGCTATTCGTAGACATAACGAAGGGGGTCGTTACATCAAAGAGCCATGGACATTGCATTTAGAGGACTGATTGGTGACCGTGTGGTGGTATACCTTGATGATGTCACTGTGTTCTCCAAAGACAAGAAAGATCATATAGTCTGCTTGAGGAAAATATTCAACAGATGCAAAAGGTATGGAATTTCAATGAATCCAAATAAGTTTGTCTTTGCAGTCAATGAAAGAAAATTATTTGGATTTTTTGAATCAAAATATGGTATGATGATAGAACCTGAAAGGACTGAAGCCATATCAAAGATTCTTTTTCCCCATAACAAAAAATCCATGCAATCATTTATTGGGAAAATAAATTTTGAAAGAAGGTTTGTCCCAAGTTTTGTTGAAATTATCAAGCCTCTCCAGGACATGATAAAGAAGAATGAAGATTTCAAGTGGGGACCCAAGGATAAAAAATCATTCATAAATATCATGGAAGAGATAAATCACGTCCCTAAATTGATGAGCCTATATTTTTACAAATATTTCATACTTTACACCTTTTCCTATGACATTGCATTTGTAGTTGTCCTCACACAAAATAATAATGAAGGAAATGAATTCCCAATTTCCTTCATGAGTTCTGTTCTACAAGGAGAAGAAATTGATTATCCAAAAGTAGATAAGAAATCCTATGCAATTTTTAATTTTGTTAAACATTTCAAACCCTACCTACGCGAATCCAAGACCAAAGTAATAGTTCTCTATCCTGTTGTGAGAAATCCTTTGGTACATAAATATTTGGGAGACAAAATAACTAACTAGATGACAACGTTACAAGAATATGATCTCGAAATAAGGCCTGCTAGAATTGTGAAAGGACAAGGAATCTGCAAGCTGACAGCTGAATCAACATAAGAGAAAGTTGATGAAGAAGAAATTTATGAAGATCATAGTCTATTAGAAAAAGAAGTTTGTTATATCCCTGCGAATATTGACCCATGATATTATGAAATGAAGTACTATTTGACTCATGGTTCAACCCCATATTACATGGAACCCACGAAAAAGATATCTCTTTGGCTCAAATCATTCCAATACCACCTTGCTCAGGGGATATTATTAAAGAATAACTATGATGGTTTTTTCCTAAGATGCTTGGAAAAAGAAGATGCATAAAAATTCCTTTATGAATTACATGATGGTCAAAGTGGAGGACAGTTTGGGGGAGACACCACTGCACCAAAAATTCTTAGGGATGGTTACTATTGGCCCACTTTGTTCGAGGTTTCACATACATATTCTAGAGGATGCAAGGAATGCCAAAATTCAATTGGAAGGGAAAAGAATCATGCATTTCCTTTGCAACCCATTTCAATTGAATGCCCATTTCAACAATAAGGTTTGGACATGATTGGAGAAATCAACCCTAATTCTTCTTAGATGCACAAATACATATTGAATGCAATAGACTACTTCACCAGATGGATTGAAGTGATCCCTCTCAAAGTTGTGAATGAAAATCAGGTGATATATTTCCTTGACTCTTTCGTTGTAACTAGATTTAGTGTCCTTGAATCCTTAGTATTTGATAATGCCAAATATTTTTCTTCATTAAAATTGACTGAATATGCACTTGCAAAGAACATAAAAATTGAATATTCAACTAATTATTATCCTCAGGGTAATGGATGAGTAGAATCCAAAAATAAAAATTTAATCAAAAATTTGAAAAGGAATATAACATAATACCAAAGGAATTGGTATCTAGCCCTCCCTACTTCCCTATGGGATGACATGGTAACACCTAAGGATTCCCTAGGAAATTCTCCTTTCATTTTGGTATATGGAAAAGAATCGATCTTACCATATCATATTGTAACATACCAGTTTTAACCCTTACAAACTATAATGTATTATGTAACTATGACTTAGGTTGGTGAGACGATAAAGTCAAAAAAGGGCTAGAGTGCCTAGGAAATGTAATACTTCATATACATTAATAAAAATACACCACTCGCTGTAAGACCGACAAGGAAAAAAGATATAGGGGGCTATGATTCCACGAGAGAGTGGGCTTGAGGGGCTAAGTATTTTTACTATTATTTTATTTAACCATAATTTACTTTATGGAGAAAAGGGGTTACATGAGATTCTTGGGGGAGGCCATGTGGTTCTTGATTTCCAAGTAATTATATAAACCCATCTTTGGTTTGTTTGGGGGGCACTTTTTCTTATTTCATTCACTATACACCCTTTTCACTCTTTCATATTTAGGATCCTCATTATTGTTGCATTCGAGTGCTCTTGGTCCGAGCATGGATACAAATGGCTGCATGAGGGTGGCTTTGGGTGAAGTTGGGGGTCCCTCTTCCCCTGGTTTGGCGTTCTTCCCTTGGAAGAGGAGAGCCATTGCTGAATGGATGTAATAATTTACTCGTCATTCCAAAAGGGAATGGATGTTCATGTGCATGAGCTTGATGGAAACTCGGATAGAACTGTCCACAAATGAGAGTCCTTAGAGTTTCCAGTAGAGATATTTCCTGACCAGTAACACTGGATCCCTAGAGAGAATTGAAACAACCTCAGGGACTACATGGCAAAGAAAGGTGTTCATTTCTTTGGGTTGTTCAGGCTGAGGGGGAAAGAGAGCTAGAAATTAGGATTTGTTGTGAGGTTGGGAAACTTGAGAGCTAGTTAGCCAACTGCTGTGTGTTTTAGATTTGTCCTAGACCCGTCCTTGTGGATTCATAGCCTTGGCTTGGGGGTGAGCTGCTGTTGAGAGTAAATGAACAACAATGTCTATGGTTGGGAGGAACGTCCTTGGTCTGTAGCCAGTTGGTGAATGTTTACTTGAAAGATAAGTGCTCTCTGTTTTTTCTGTATATGTTTATTCTGCTGTGTATTTAACTATCTCTAAGATATGTATTTTAAGGTGCATGTCTGCTGGTTATTTGCTATGCATGACACATTGTTTACCTATTTTATGATGTGGCATGGATATTGATTAATGCATGTGGTTCTTTCATTCTTGTTTTCAGATTAAATGTTGTTAGAATTCGAGATCGGTTCAAAGAACGAAGTCTTGGGACTGCACCGTGCCTTGCCTACTGGTGGCTGGGTGTGTTGCAGTAGGATGAAGTAGTGTAGCCCGACCTATGGGTGGATGGGTATGTTAGAAATTGGTATCAGATCTTCTGGTTGAAACATCAGGCCGATATGGACTAAGTTTGTTGGCCAGATTCTCATGGTTGAGATCGATTACGACCTTGAAGTCGAAAAGCTTAGGAGGAATGGCATTGCATAGTCTACGCAGAAGCCAGAGCATCAGATATCCTTGAAGGGGATCATGGGATCGTGACCATCCCTTTCGAGTTTGGGAGCGATCACCATCATGGTATCAAGTTTAGATCTGGACAGTTGGATCTATTTGGGAGAAGACAAATCCTTCCCAAACGTCAGATCTAGAGAAGGTATGGGGTCGTTAAGCACCGGAGTCCTTCGGATTTCATTTCTTCAGAAAAATGTTAAGTCTTTGATGAAAAGGAGGTAAAAACCCCGAAGCTCCAGAGTGAATCTACGTCGTAGATCACTGGAAGTAGTACTTGACCATTGGATTTGTCCAAGGATAGATCTGGGTTGTTGGATCAGGAACAGTTCGGAGGTTCAACAATCTGGGAGAAATGAGTCCTTAAGCTATTAGGAAGAAAATATCCCGAAGTCCCAAACTCTAGAGTAAATCATGACCATCCATTTTTAGGGACACATGTCCACAGATTAACCAGTATTCAAAATTTTGGCAGTTCGAAAGTTGTGTAGTGTTTAGTAGCGAAATCCTCTGAAGCCAAAAGTTTCGAAGTCCCGAAGCCCTAAAGTCCCTAAGCGCTGGAGTGATGTGGATTTGTTTGGAAGTTCGACATTCAGAAGAAATGTTGTGTTGTGTTGAGAAATCCTTCGAAGACCGAAGTGTCAAAGTTTCAGAGAGCTGAATATGACATGGCATGATGACGTCACCTAGGGTGATGTGGACCTACTCTAAGAATGTTGGATGTCATCTTAATTTGTACCTTTGACAGTCCATTTTCTACCAATTGTGACCTGACATGTGTCACTCAATAGTGGGGCTAAGTGTCACCACTGTAGTTGATGATAAAAAAAATACGTGGACTCCAAAAGGATTCAAAAGTTCAGAATTTTGACATTCAGAGGAAAGGGTGGGAGAAGTTGTGAAATTATCCAAAGCCGGAAGCTCTGGAGTGTCGGAGTGACGAGACGTGATGACGTCACCTGAAGTGACATGGATTGGTTCGGTAGTTCGACATTTGGGAGAATTATTGTGTTTTGGTGTGAAATCCTCCGAAGCTCGGAGTTACGAAGTCCCGAAGCACCGAATGTGACGTGACATGATGACATCACCTAAGGGTGATGTGGACCCAATTTTCACATGACACGTGACAACCAGTTCGTGATTTTCACATTTCGTTCGTACTAGTTAGAATGTGACACATGTCATCCATCAGATGGAGTCACGTGTCCATTTATTGTGTTTTTCCATGTAGAACCCTCCTAGTGAGTGGTTGATGACTAGACTCTGACAGTTCACTGATTCAATGTTTAGAGGGAATGTTGTTTGGTATAGGCGGAACCTACGAAGTCTGAAGTTCTGAAATTCTGAAGTTTGTAAGGACCATCCATCTCAGCGTTTGATTAAGTCATGACCATTGATCTGGTTGAAAACTCTAGATGGGATGGGACCATCTGGTCGACGAGAGACCAAAGCTCGACCATCTGATCTGCTAGTATATTCGTTGGAAGGGCTTCGACGAAGCTTAACTCCTTGAGAAATTGGAGATTAAAGAGGAAGAATAGATGAAGGCTAAAGTCTGGAGGACTTGGTCCCTGCGCCGGTCTCATGATAAGGTAAAGGGGTTGTTTAGAAGCACGAAGGGCCTAAAAGTGAATAATCCCTCAGACATTATGTTTGAACGAGGTCGTGTGTAGAGAATAAAGAGAAAAGTGCTAGAGGAAGGTGCTAAAGAAGTAATAAGCCTGTGGTTTAGAGCCATGGTCACAAGAAAAGTGGATTGAAGGAATTGCCTACGTAGAATTCAGATTCTGTATCAGTTTGAAGGGGTTGTGGGATAATTCGACAAGATCCTATTGGAAGACAAGAGAAAAAGGGTTGAAAGTGATTTTTTCAGGAAGTCGTAACTTTCAGCTCCGATATCCAATTGGGGAAAGAGTACAGTTGTTGGAAAGGTGATTCAGAGGATTTAGAGAAAAAGAACATGGGATTGTTATGATATCAACTTCGATTTAATTTAATTGACAATTTGTTTTTAATATGTATAATTCTAACTAGATGATTGCTTGCATATTTTGACAGGATTAGAGGTATAATCAGACCAATTCAAGAATATGAGCAGATATTAGAGTCATGGAAGCATGACAAAGCTTACAGAAGTTGGATGAGGTACTACAAAAGAAAGAATCCTCACATAAGATATGAATCTAGCAGGTTAAAAATGTCATTGAAGGGCATAGAAGGAAAAAAAAAGCAAGGCTCCATAGCCTTGAAGGTAGAAATGTGTAGAGAAAAGATTAAGTGTGAAAGAAATCCACTTCTGATATTAGAGTTCACAACGGAAAGCATGATGCCAATGAAGAGAATCAAGAACACTCTCTCACTTGAAAAATGTCACTGAGTGAAATGGAATTCCATTGGGGAAATGGTATTAAGAGTGAAAGGTATGGTTTCACAGGGAAAGATTAATGAAGTAACCTAATGGAAAAATAGTAGTAACAGTATTTGGTTCAAGAGTATGGTGGTAGTAGAGTGAGGGAATGTTTTGAGGTACTTCATTCCAGGGTGCTGGAATGTATAATAAGGGTAAAGTTGGATATGACTGCTAAAAAAGGGAGCTGTGGAAATTGAGCACACTGGTTGAATTGTATAATGGCCAAGGAGATCTTGGCTAGAAAGTATTCAGACCAGGAAAACATAGTTCATATGAAAATAATGGAAGCACAGAAGGCAACAAGGATATGAAGGAATTCAAGGACAACCAACTACAACATAAATAGATAAATAAATAAGTGAATTAAAAATAATTGCGCTAGAGTGCATGAGACATACAATGAAGTTAAAGTGCATATGCATTAGTAGGAATGTTGACAGTAAATGCTTGGTGCATATGGATGTGTAATTTTTCATATGTACATGCTTGGTTATGCATATAACATGCTTGTGAACCTAGAATAGCCTATTATTATGAAATAATGTTTGAGTATTACTAATGATGGATTATGTATTTAGGGAAAAATGATATAGAAGGGTTAAAGGCATGGATGTTGTTGTTTCTTATGATTTTCCATCTAGGTGAAGACCCATGAGGGTGGAAAGAATGGTGATCATAATGATGAAGCAGGAAGTCTATTAGATTTTAAAAATATCAGTTGGTCAGATAGTAACAAGTAGGTTGATAAAAACTAGGCAACTATGCATTTAATTTTTGTTGATGCATACATGTTGAAAGGGATTGAGGTAAGAATTCCCTTAGTTAATTTTCAATATTTAAATTGATATGTAATGACCAAAGGCCTAGAGTATGTAAATGTTGTCAATACTAGAATGCATTTAGATAAAATGTTAGTTGCATATTATGTTATGTTTGGTTATGAGATCATAACCAGGTTAATTCAGGAGACATACTCCTTTTATAACAATGATATCCATAGAGCTAGTCATGTGTGATACCATAATATGGTTGGATGTGGAAGGGCTATAAAACTATGTGAGTGCTCAATGGTATCTACTTTATAGCTAATGTTTGGACTGCAACCTCTATGCCGACACTGAAGAAAACTTAAGAATTATATTCTTAGTGTTGTGTTTGGGTTGAAAAGGAAGGTAACCAAATAGTGAGGCAAGCAGTAGGAAGTTCGTGAATGATGTGTTGAGGTGTTGTCCAGACCTTCAAACTCACCTTGGTGAATGCATGCCATAGTTATGTGGTATTATGTAGTCACCGTAGGGATGCATTGTGGCCATTGATATTGGTACAACGATTGTTATTTTATTTAATAATTAATTGTTGCATTATTAAAAGCATGTGGTGCTGAAAATGCATAATGATGGATAGATGCATTATATTTAATATAAATACTAGCTGAAGGTTATTGGATTGTTGTTGTTACAATTCCAAGATCAATTTTGGAGCTATTAAAAAATGTTACAAGTGATATTACAAGAATCATTGAATGCACTTGGGTGAATACATGTACATATTATATAACATGGAAATGATTATGCTAACAACTGAAATGCTGTAAGTATTGCTAACTCATGAAGTTGAAAACACTTAAGGAACTTTTAGATATTACAACAAGAAAGTTGCAGGTTAAAGTAGCTACATAATGATAAATTATAGAAAATCTTTGTTGGGGGAGACAGAGTAATAAAAATATTTCTGGATAGAAGAAAGAAAATATTGGATGATAATACATGTGTAAAGAATGATGGGTTCATTCCATTCAATATTTGAATTCCATTTAATGTCAAGAATTGATGGAAGTGACTTAATTGTAGTTTTAAACAATTTTGAGATCACTTTGTGATTTTGTTTTGAATCGTTACCATGAAAATATATACACCTTGTACATGAGATACTGACAATTTTTTTGGCTGAGGAATGCTGAAATTACAGGAAGAAAGGGTCTTGGATATAACAGTGTTGTAAGTCCATAAATAAGACCAATGCCTATTTCTGCAAGAGCCAAATTATTATGAGCAGAATCTCATGTTTCAAAATTTTATCTTTCCTATATAAAACAATTTTGGGAATTATTGTTTAGTAATTACTGACAAATTGTTTTGGTTGAATGTAAATTGAGAAAATTGTAGGTAGGATGGTCTTGGATATGGCAGGGATGTAAGCCATATGGAAGACTCATATCTACAGCTATAGAGCCAAACATTATAAGCATGAAGCTCATGCTTTGGAAAATTTTGTTTTCATGTATAAAACATATTGACATTTATGATTGAAAATGATTATAGTGATATCTCATGATCATTGTATTTTTATAATACAGATGAGATGATGGCTATTGAAGTTGGAAGCTCATGAAAAAGAACACTAGAAGGAAATTGATCTAAATGATGAAGGCATGGAATGAAGAAAGTCCAATGGACTTGTTGCAACTGGAGTTCTGGAAGCCACAACTCTGAAACTTCCAGGTCGAGTGCACTGGAACCCTGAAGAGAAGTGGAACAAACTAAGGGACTACATGGAAAAGAAAGGGGTTTATTTATTTGTGTTGTACATGGTCGAGAGGGAAGGAGAGCTTGTTGGTTGGAATTGCTGCCAAAAATATAAATTCTGAAGATCATTATACATTTTTTTGGGTCAGAATGCCTATGTATACATGTTTAATTTTAGGCCAGAGTGCCTATGTATATAAGATTGGGATAGATTGCCTATGTGTATTAAGGCTAGGGGGTTTGGATTTCTAATGTTAATAACATTGGAATGGTGTTGTGCACCGAGGACAATGCCAAAATAAGGGGAGGGGGATGTAACACCCCAGTTTTAAACCTTATGAACTATAATGTATTATGTAATTGTGACTTAGGCTGGTGAGCTGATAAAGTAAAAAAAGGGCCAGAGTGCTTAGGAAATGTAATGCTTCATATACAATAATAAAAATACACCGTTGGCTGCTAGAATGACAATGACATAATAAATAGGGGGCCATGATTCCACGAGAGAGGGGGCTTGAGGGGCTAAGTCTTTTTACTATTATTTTATTGAACCATAATTGACTTTATGGAGAAAAGGGGTTACATGAGATTCTTGGGGGAGGCCACATGGTTCTTGATTTCCAAGTAATTATATAAACCCATCTTTGGTATGTTTGGGGGGGCACTTGTTCTTATTTCATTCACTGTACACCCTTCAAGGTAAAAAACTTCTCAGTAAGAAAAGGGAACCCGTAAGATAAATAAACATTCAAGCTATTAGTTGGTGGATGTGAGGTCTCATCATGAGCTGGCCTATTATGACCATGGGTATGTAGCAATATGACACTACCATCTATCTGTTCACCAAACCGGGGTAGTGGATCTTGGTGGCATAGCTAAGAGAAAGGGGGTCTCATCACGAGCCAACCTTCTCATCTCCGTGAAATGCTTGTGGGTAATGTTGTCACCTTTGGTCACCAAGCCAGGACAATGTCCCTCAGCTCTTCCCTTGAAGCATAAAAGAAAAAGATAAAAAACAATAAAACTAAAATAAAAGGAATTGAATGGGATAGGAAAGAATGACATCTGTGACAAGGTGCATCTCTCCCTCTACAAAGGCACCCATATGTAAGATCTACATTTCCCTATTATCACTGCACCCCATGCCAAAACACTTCCCCCCATGCCACGCCACACACACTTACATTCCCTAGATTGGATCTCACCTGGGAAACACCCCAAACTTAAGGAGGATTAGCCTAATAGGACACCCTGAGACCTTCTCCAAACTTGGCTTGTTAAACTGCATAAAATCCTTGAGCATTTGTTGGGTAAAGGGGGGTTTGATGCACATGTTTGGGTAATTTGATTATTAGATGTGATTGACATTTCTATGATCCCTATGACTTATGAACCCCCGGAGGTCATACTTGTTGTTGTTGTAGGACTTTTCCCGGTGGAAAGTTACATATGGGGGAATAATTAGCTCAGAACTCCATGGGGATGAAATCCCACAGATGGATGCTGTGATCCCAACAAGGGGTAGAGAGACATCAAAAACTTGCACCAGGAATAAAGAAGGGCGTTGAACCGAAGACACCCCGACAAACCTAGACCTAGGGGGATCTTGCCTTTCCACCTGGATGTTGACCTTTGGGAGCCCATGACATCACCTTTGTGACCCTAGACATCATCTAGATTCAGGGTTTGCACCTTGAGGTCATTTGTGAGCTAATTGGCACGTGTGGGTATCATCCAGGGCCTTTGGAGGCCAAAAGTCCTGCTTTTGGAGCCCAACGTTTCACCCTAGGGGCTCAACGTCACCCTAGAATGGCATGACGTCACCCTTGGAAATACCTTCAGGGGTTAATTACTTTCATTTATGTAAAAAAAAGGATTTTTAATGTAATTTGGCCAGGTCGACCTTTTTATGGCCTAATTTTAATTAAAGGTCATTGATACTGTATAAATAGAGAGAAAATACTCTCATTTTTTCATCATCACTCATCACACAAGTAGTGTGGTCTGAAATTTGCACCCTTTTTGGGAGTTATTGGTTGAAATTGGGAGGGACACTTGTCTTAGAGGCTAAAATTTGCAACTTGGATAATTTCTTGGTGAATTTACTTGGCAATCTAGGGTTTTATTGCTTGATTATCCTTGGTGAAGTAAGTAAATATGCAATTATTCATTTTATTGTGAATGTTATGGTATGTTTGCTTATTCATTTTAAATATTATGAGATTGCTTGCTTGACAAAACCTAGGAGGAAAGGACTTAAATTACTACTTCTTTGCTCTTCATTTGCTAGAATTTTACCAAGGTGATTTGACTTAGATAAACTTCTAAAGCCCTAAATGCTATCTCTTTAGAAGCCATTGTCTAGTTATTGTTTCCCTTAATACTTTTTAATAGTCCAAGGAAGGAAGATTTTATAGGGCCTAAGATCTCTTACTGTCTAGCAAAGTTGTTGGTCTGGGTGGATATCAGTGGCCACCCACCTTTTCCAACTGGCTCAAAATAGTTTTCTGGCAATTTTGGTTATTTACTATTTTTAGCAGTTTTCACTTCCGGAGCCGTTTTGAGTCCCTAAACGATGTTTCTGTGGGAAAATAGGTTTGTAATATGATAGTTCCTTCGATATTGCACCTAAAATGAATCTCCTCGAAAATACCTTTCCAACAGTCTATCATACACCTAAAACAAATATCGTATGCAAAAGTTACGACCCCGACCCCTGGGAAGTTGATGTACTAACTTACCTGAACGGGGCCCACATGAATTTTGGTGCTTCATCTCCTAGCGTTATGTTTTTGGATGTTTAAGGTTTTTGGAATTCCTACTTATTGTAAAAAGGCCTTTAGAGCCTCATTGTAATCATCTTCTTGTGAATGAGTGCAACCGTCACATCTCTTCTCAGAGATAAGCCACCACCATTCCAGCAAGCTTGTTTCCGCTACATTTTACAGTTTCAACTTATTTTGTTATTGAATAGAAAACCAGTTTTTACTGTATCCATCCTGGTGAACCAGAAAAGACAGAAGAAGGACATCACCTCTTCCATTCACAAATGTGGGTAAAAGGCACCCCCCTGCACTTCATCGTTGATAGCGGTAGCCATAAGAACCTCATCTCAGTAGAGGTCGTCAAGCGGCTGGCCCTGCCAACAACGCCGCACCCACAACCCTACACAATTGGATGGATTCGCCAAGGAAGCGATCTCCGCGTCAACTAATAATGTCGACTATTGTATGGAATCAAGCCCTTCAAAGATGAGGTATTGTGTGATGTTGCTCCTCTCAAAGTTTGTGATGTTTGTTTGAGCCAACCTTATTTATGGAAACGTCATGTTGTATATGAGTCTAGGCCTCGTAGTGTTATTATTACTTTGAACAGAAAATTGTACAGGATACCCGAGGCAATCCCACCTAGTGATATTTCCTTGATCTCTGCTAAGAAATGTAGGAAGGTCATCTCTCAGATGGGGAAGTTTGTCTTCTTCGTGATTTGTTTTCAGAATAAGTGAAAAATCATAGCCAAATATAGGGTCTCTGTAGTCGACCTCTCCACACAACATAAGCAAGTAGATAAGGTCATGGAAGAATACTCAGATATCTTCTCCTCACCTATCAGGGTACCTCTGCACTGCCAGGTCAAACACCCATCGATTTGACCCCTGACACATCGCTTCCCAATGGGCAAGTCTATCGCCGCTCTCTGTTAGAGAATGAGCATATCAAGCGGCAAATCCAAGAACTACTCCACAAGGGGCACATCCATCCCATATCATCACCTTGCGGGAGCCCAATCATGATGGTACAAAAGAAATATGGAACCTGGCGACTCTGCATTGATTACCAGGCTCTGAATAAAATCACAGTCAGAAACCGGTATCCGATTCCCCAAATTGATGACCTCCTTGATCAACTCATGGGGGGAAAATACTTGAGTAAGATTGATCTGAAGTTTGGCTACCACCAGGTCTCGTTAGAACAAACAGATGTATGGAAGAATTCCTTCAAGTCAAAGGAAGGCCTTTTTGAATGGTTGGTCATGCCCTTTGGGTTGACAAATGCTCCAACCACTTTCATGAGGATGATGGATGATATCTTGTGACCATTCACCAATAATTTTGTAGTGGTGTATCTAGATGACATTCTCATTTACAAAAAGACTTGGGCCGGACACTTGTAACATATTCAATAGGTTTTGCACACCCTGCAACAGCATAAGCTATACGCCAACTTGGAAAAATGATCCTTCGGCATGGACAGGGTCCATTACCTTGGCTACATAGTTGATCAACATGGTGTACATGTGGATCCAACCAAGATCCAAGTCATTCGTGACTGTCCATCCCCAACCATGCTCACTAAGCTTCTTGGGCCTTGCCAATCTCTATCGCAAGTTCATGTTGGGATTCTCCCATATTGCATGGGCCCTCAGCTAAATAACTAGGGGTAGTGGTAAAGCTAAATTTGTGTGGGGCCGGTCCCAACAACAAGTGTTCGATGATTTGAAGCAGCGCTTGTGCTCAGCCCTAGTACTTTCACTACCAGACCTGCAACAACCCTTTGATATCATGACATATGCTTTAGAATATGCTGTGG
>JASDQU010739679.1:107095-120565 GCA_032191745.1 Picea mariana | reverse complement strand
CTTCACCACCACCTACCAAATGTTGGGTGCACACATAGTTGTCGATAATATCCATCTTCAGGATGGGTTGTTGTGTCGTCTGGACCATATCTGTGTTCCATAAAGTGAGCGAGAGAAGATGATCTGGGTAGCCCACTATAGTCGGGTGGCAGGACACTTCGGCATTGAAAAGACAGTGGCGATCCTACAAAAACATTTCTACTGGCCGAAACTTCGACAGGAGGTCAACAAGTATATGAGTTCTTGCACTGCTTGCACTATTGCCAAACCGACCACTAAGAAACAGGGCCTGTACACCCCTCTTCCTACTTCTGACAGGCCATGGGAATCCATCTCAATGGATTACATGTTGGGCCTCACGTCCACCAAGCGGGGAATGACTGTGTTTTTGTGGTGGTTGATCGCTTTTCTAAGATGGCGATTCTGGTTGCCTGCAAGAAGAGCATCACAACAGAGGCCACTGCCAAGCTCTTATTTGAATGAGTCTGGGTACATTTTGGAATCCCACAAACCATTGTCTTTGATCGAGACAGTCGATTTCTCAGCACATTTTGGTTGAGCCTCTAGTCACAGCTGGACACCAAGCTCACCAAATCCACGACCTTCCACCCTAAGACAGATGGCCAAACCGAGGTCGTAAATCGAATAATTGTGCATATTCTTCACATGTATAATTCAAATAAGCCTCGCACATGGGATGAGAGCCTTCCCTATATCCAACATAGATACAAGTGAGCCCTGCATAGCTCAACTGACCACAACCCCTTTCAGGTGGGGTTGGGATTCCAGCCATTGGGTCCCATAGATGTTTCACTTCCCCTTGCGGTCACCTCAACCGACTCATCTCTTGCTCCAACTGAAGCTGAAAAAGCCACCTGGTTCATTGAGCAGATCCAACACATCTACCAACAGGTTCAACATGTCCTACATAAGTCCAATGACAAGTACAAATAACTCCATGATCAACATCGAGTGCCACATAAGTTTTAGGTGGGCGACAAAGTTTGATTGCACTTGCAGAAAGAATGCCTTATAGGATCCCATCAGAAGCCTCATCCACTCCATTATGGGCCGTACACCATCACCAAGGCCATGGGGGATAATGATTTTGAGATCACCATTCCTCCTTTCCTTGGCCTGCACCTAGTGTTCAACATGGATATCCTTCGCCCTTATTTCCCACCATTATTGGACACCTCAGAAGTAGCAAAACAACTGACACCAATAGAGCTCAAACCCGACTGCATACAACATGCATCCAATGATCAGATTGTGGACACACAGATCAAGGGCACTTGACAACAAAGAATCCAGCTTTATCGAGTCGTCAAAGCAGGGCAACTCCTGCACCAAGGCAAGTGGCTCACCCGGGGCCAAATTCAATAGAAATTTCCTCATTTGATGGGGGACCTCAATGCAATGGATACCATTGCTACCTAAGGAGGGAGGATTGATCCATGTGGATATTGGTGGCCACCCACCTTTTCCAACTGGCTCAAAACAGTTTTCTGGCAATTTTGGTAATTTACTATTTTTAGCAGTTTTCACTTCTGGAGCTATTTTGAGGCCCTAAATGATGTTTTTTTTGGGAAACTAGGTTTGAAATATGGAATTTCCTTCAATATTTTATGTAAAATGAGTCTCCTCGATGATACCTTTCCAACGGGCTATCATACGCTTAAAAAAAATATCATATGCAAAAGTTACGACCCCGAGAAGTTGATGTACTAACTTCCCCAAACGGGGCCCACATGACTTTTGGTGCTTCATCTCCTAGGGTTAGGTTTTTGGATGTCTAGCATTTTTGGCATTCCTGCTTATTGTAAAAAGGCCTTTAGAGCCTCATTTTAATCACATTCTTGCAAATGAGCACAACCCTCACATCTCTTCTCAAAGATAATCTGCCACCATTCCAACAAGCTTGTTTCCGTTGCATTTTACAGTTTCATCTTATTTCGTTATTGAATAGAAAACTAGTTTTTACTATATCTCTGTTATTTTGTGTTAAGCATCTATTAATAATCTGTAGTAATTTCATTCTTCTCATAAAATCCGGATCATTTGTCCCTAGGATTTGGATTCTTGAGGCCTTGGGTTTCCAACACCTCATCCATCCATCCCTTCTCCTTAGAAAAATACAATTATTTTTTTATTTCTTCCAAGAGAAAACTGTCACCTATAGACTCCATTAAACCTAAGAGGCACTAGTCCACTTGCTTTAGTGAATTGATTGATCAAACAAACATTGAAACCTTCTTCCTCTAAGCTTTTACTAACATTTGCTAACCCTAAACTAGGCTAACTCATTAGCTAACTTGCTGCTGTTGCAAAGCATTTCTACAACCATACTAATTCATGCTAAATTTCCACATTCACCTACATAACTCACACCTAGCTCATCCAGAAATCACTTGTGACAATTGCCAATCAATCTAGTGGATAATGCTGAGTTTGCATGGTGTTTTCTTGCAATTTTGAGCACTAAAATTTGCTGCTGTTAAAAACGATAGCTGAAACCATCTAACTGCAACAAATTCTTTTCAAAAGTGACTTATTATGCTAGCTAGACATTGCCCAATTTGCTTGTGACAACTTATTATGATTTTTCTAGGTAAATTCTATTCTTTCTTGTCTTTTTTGAGCAATTCTAAGGAATAATTCTTGTGGCCATTATAAAATAATTAGTTGTTGTTATAAACTATTGCATTGCTGCAAATTCATATCAGCTAGCCCAATTTTTGAATGTTTATGGTCTTGTGAAGAACTAACATCATTTGGTACTTGAAAGCTGCTATAATTTTCTTTTGTTGTCTTGTTCTTGGCAGTTACACCATATATTCACTTTGCTTCATCTTTTAAATACCTAGAGAAATTTTTGACTTGAGTGACCAGTGAGAGGGGGAATTTCTTGCATCCTTGCCTTAGTCTTATCATCCCTTTAGGTCACTGGGGACATCTCCCTTGGGGTACTTTGACATACTCCTAAATAGAAAGGGGTTTCCTGTTAAGGTGACAGTGATAGGTCATTGCCTGTTACGCAAATCTTGCATCCACTTGTTGATTAAGGTTGGTTGTCATTGACGTTAACCCTTGATGAAAGTCCGGTAGAGAATTCCGGTAGCACAAAGGTTTGGGTAATGAACCCAAGGTTGTTTCATGTATAATGCTATGAATTTCGATATATTTCCAAGTAATACTATTCTATATGGATAGTAAATGTCATGCCATTTCTGGTGGTATGTGGAATGTCACATAACTCCTCACGGTTTGAGAGTTATGGCCTTATGAAGTTGGAGGACCCTCATATGTAGGCTTTAAGCCCCAAAAGGTCAAAGAAGTCAAAGAGATTGCAAAGAAGAAATTATTATTTAAATGGTAAAGAAAAGTGACAAATTCAAGTAGTATTATTTAAATAATAAAGTGAAGTGACAAAATCAAAGAAGAATATAAAGTGAAGTGACAAAGTCAAGGAGGAATATTTAAATAATAAATAAATGGATAACTTTCTAATTATGGAAAGTGGTTAACCCTAAAAATGAGGAAAATAAGTTAAGTGACCTAGAAATAGGTTAAGTGACCTAGAAATAAGTTGAGTGACCTAGAAATGGGTTAAGTGACCTAGAAATAGGTTAAGTGACCTAGAAGTGGGTTAAGTGACCTAGAAGATGCTTTTAATGAAGCTACTTGGAGAGTATAAATAAGAGGCAAGGCTCTCTCATTTAAAATAACACTTGAGAATATTGAATATCTATAGGTGAATAAAGTAACCAAATGATATCTATGCCAAATTTCAGAAGGAAGGTGAAGAAAAAAATGCCAGAATTCAAGGGAGGATAAATTATTTTGATGATGCTTTCTAAGGTATGTTATTTACAGGTCATATCACCATTTTTGCAATAATTTTTTTTATAGAATGATTCAGACCGTGAAATTAATAGTCCATTGAGGAAACATATCCAAGTATCTATGGTAAAAAATTCATCTTGTGGTTCGTTGTATTTTTGGAGTTACACTCTGATGAAAATAGGGTTTTTGGCTAGTCTTGAAACTAGTCTAAAACAAGTGTTTCAGGTAAAAACGTCATAACTTCTTCATAACAGATCCAAATTCAGTAATACCAAATGTGTTGGTTAGATTGTATTCTGTAGTCTTCTTTGTAACAGTTTTAGATCCATTCAAAAAATATTCTGTGCATGGTACGCTCTACAAGGTCCCTCTCTAGATTAAGCCAGAATTCAACAAGGTATGCCATTTTTGCTATAACTCCTTTTCTTAGAGGTTCCAAGTAGTGACACCTGGAGGAATTTCATAAAACACACTGAAGAACATTGTAAATCATTTTCAGATCTTTATTCATTATAGGTACATAGTTATGATTATTTCAAGTTAGGGTTGTTGACTAATCCAAAACTAGTCATGTGAGACTAAAGAAAAGTTTGATTAAAATGCTAGTATCTTGTTATTCAAGTTAAGGAGGGTTTGTAGGTATATGATCATATACACCAGATCTATTAAATATTTACAAGTTATATTTGGACGATGATATTGATGAGGGCTTTTGGTTGAGGTACATGTTGGGTAAATGGTTGAGACAAGTAGTTGATGAGTTGGCACATACACGAGGTGTATAGTTGATGATGTTGGTACACATTGATGAGTCATAGTTGATCAGTAGTTAAAACATGATTGGTACATACTTGGTATGTGGTTGGATGCACTTGTTTATGGTACAGGTTGATTACAGGTTGTTTGGTATAGGTTGGTGCATGGTTGATGCACTTGTTTATGGTACAGTTTGATACATGGTTGATGCATGGTTCAAGTTTATTGGTACATTTTTACAATGATATATCTCATAGTGATAGTGTGATGGTGGTTCCATAATTCTACTTCTACTTCAGGGCGGTTGGATGGGGCAAGGACAGGTGGTTGTAGCCACCTTCCGGTTGTAGTCGGAGAACATACGGGGTTGTAGCCTCCTTCTTGTTGTATCCAGAGAATAGGGGAGTTGGAGCTTCCTTTAGGTTGTAGCCTGAAAAACAAGGGGGTTGGAGCCTCCTTCCAGTTGCAACTAGAAAACCCAGGAAGTTGTACTTCCAATGAATGTAATTCTTCATTACATATAAGAAAAAACATTATGTGGTTTTCTCTCGCTTTGGGTTTCCACGTAAAACACTATGTACTATGTATGTGGATGATTGCTCATTTTTTCATTGATTATTTACTTGGATGATAATGATACATTGATATAACACTTGGATTATATGCTTAAAAAGGTTTAAATTTCTCTATTAATGATTCACCTCCCCTCTCAGTAATCCAACAATTGGTATTAGAGAAGGTTCCTTCAAAAATCAGTTTAACCAATGAAAGGTAGATAATGGAGAGAAACAACTTGTATAAAAATGGAATGCCACATTTCAATGGATAGAAGTATGCATTTTGGAGCATAAGGATGAAAACATATATACAAGCACAGGGATTTGAAATTTGGCAATCATTTGTAGATGGATACACAACACCAACAATTCCGCCAACAAATGACAAAGTAGTGAAACTCGGTCAGAATAATTCCAAAGCCAAAAATGCACTTCTGAATGGTCTTAGTGAAACAATATTCACCAAAGTTGTACATTGTAAATCCGCTAAAGATATTTGGGACAAACTTCAAAATATTTATGAAGGAGATTCAAAAGTCAAAGAAGAAAGTTTCAAACTTACAGAGGTTAGTTCAAACAACTTAAGATGAAGGAAGATGAGAATATTGAAGCTTAATTTTTACGAGTTGATGAAATAGTAAATGCAATCATAAGATTGGGAGAAGAAATTAAAGAATCTGTAATTGTTCAAAAAGTACTAAGATCTCTTCCTATGAGATTTGACCCTAAGATCTAAACTCAATAAGCATGGATGAATTACATGGAATATTCAGAACATATGAAATGAGAACTGAACAGGAAAATCTAGATATAAAAGAAGAAGCCTTCAAAGCATCCAAAAATTCCAAGAAAAAGGGAAGGACAAAATAAGAACATAGAAGCAACAGTGACGTCTCGGAAGATGATGAAGAAGTGACCAACTTTGTCAAAAGACTGAACAAGGGAACCGACGGTAGGTATAGAGGTAAACTTCCTTTAATTTGTTTTAATTGTGATGGTATTGGTCATTTTGCTAACAAATGTCCTTATAATAAAAAGAGAAATGATGAAGGTTTCTCGAAAGACAAACAAACATATAAAGGAAAAATAACCACAAAGAAAGTTTTCAAGAAAAGATTATGCACCAAATAAGACATCTCATCATTAGATGAAGATGAAGTCAGTGACAATGAGACATAAAGAGTTCTATTCATGGAAGTAGAAGAATCTGATAAAGAAGACTTCGAAGAAGAATATGAAGAAGCCGAAGAAGAATATGAAGAAGTCGAAGAAGAAATTGAAGAGGCAGAAGTTGACTACTGAGAGGAATTAATGTGTGCCATATAAGTTATCAGAATAGAAAAGAAGAAAAACAAGAAACTACAAGAAGTACTAGACATGAAAGAAGACACTCAAGAACTAGAACAAATGATCACAAATTTGAAGGTTCAAATAGAAGAAGATAAAAGAATTGAGGAAGCACTCAAAGAACAACTAGAAGAAAAAGACAAGATCATTGGAAATTTGGAAGAAGAGATTGTCACATTAAGAAAGGATATTCAAAAGAAAAATATGCAGAATAGCTCAAAAGTTTTGGATGACGTTATCAGCAGTAAAAAATCTCATCATGACAAGTTCGTACTTAGATAAAATCAGGCAACAAAAATATCAAGCTCCAAAACAACAGAGCAAGAAACATATCCAAAAAGCTATGCAGAAACAATCAAGGGGGATAGGAATATATACAAGGAAGATTACAGGGACACTCCTCCACCAAGAAGATTTAGATTTCATAATCAACAACCGACATATAGGCCTCAAGAAGAAGAAGAATTTATAAGAGTACCTCCTTTCAGAAGATCTTCAACTCCCAGGTATCAAACTATCTTTTTTGGTTTATGTTATGCATGTAATAATTTTGGACATAAAGCTGTGAATTGCAGAGCTAACAACAGGAACACAAACAACTTTGAAAGTCATACACAAAGGGGTTATCCAAGAAGGCCTAGTGAAACATAGAGAAAAAGTTTCAATAGGTTTGAATATTTGAGAACTGAAGTGGAATGTTACAAATGTAACAATTTTGGACACATGGCCAAAGATTGCAGAATGACAGTCCATCCTAGAGAACCGCAACAAAATAACACCAGTCACAGATAGGAACCTCAGAAAAAGACATGGATAAGAAATCATGATCAGTATAGTAATGGATAATGCACACTCACTCTACAATATAAGAAGAAGAAACGTGGTTGGTATGTTGACAGTGGGTGTTAAAAACACATTAAAGGTGATAGAGACATGTTTCTTACATTACGAAAGGAAAGAGATGGATCAGTCTCCTTCGGAAATGATGATTCAGGCAAAATCATTGGGAAAGGCACAATCAGAATTGAGAACAAGAATACAAGGACAAAAAATGTTCTACTAGTAGAAGATATGAAACATAATCTTCTAAGTGTGAGTCAAATGTGTGAACAAGGTCATAAAGTTACTTTCAATTCACAAAAGTGCGAGATAAGAAAAAAAGGTTCAGGAAAATTGATTGCTACAGTTGCGAGAACTTCAAGCAACATATATGTGTGAAGTGAAATTGGAAATGAAAAGTGTTGTCTAAGAAAGGAAGATGAAAGTTGGCTATGGCACAAAAGAATGGGTCACATACATTTTTATAACCTTGTCAAAGTTAGCAAAATAGAAGCAATCAGAGAAATGCCCCAGATCACAAAACCAACCAACACTTTATGCAAGCATTATCAATAAGGAAAGAAAACAAAGTCCAGGTTCAAATCAAAGGAATATTCAACGACAAGACCACTGGAAATTGTGCATACTGATCTAGTTGGACCAACTACAACAAAGGGCTTAAAAGGTGAGAAATACTTTATGTTATTAGTTGATGATTATACAAGAATGACTATAGTTTTCTTTCTTAAGAATAAGTCAGAAGCTTTTGAAAACTTCAATATCTACAAGGAAATGGTTGAAAATGAAATGGATTCAAAAATCAAATGCTTGAGATATGATAATGGAGGAGATTTCACTTCAAAGCAATTTATGGACTACTGCAATAGTCATGGAATAAAAAGGAAATTCTCCACTGCTAGGACACCTCAACAAAATAGAGTTGTTGAAAGAAAGAACATGACAGTGCATGAAATGGCTCGAACAATGCTAATGGATTCAAAATTGACAGATATTTTTTGGACACAGGCAATGCATACATCAGTTCACATTCAAAACAGAGTAATGCTCAGAAACAACACTGACAAAACTCCTTACGAGCTATGGAAAGGAAGACCAACAAATGTAAATAACTTCCGAGTTTTTGGAAGCAAATGCTACATCAAAAGAGAATATGGAAAAATGGGAAAGTTTGACTCTCGTGTGGACAAAGGAGTACTTGTTGGCTACTCAAGTACAAGGAAAGCATACAAGTGTTACAATCTTAGATTGAAAAAAATTGTAGAAAGCATCAACGTAACAATTGATGAAACAGGTAGACTAGAATCAAGGCAAGAAGAAAATGAATCAATGGAACATCTTTTCAAAGAAGAAGCATAAGATAAAAAAGAAGTAGAAGAGGAAGATGAAAATGAAGTATAAGAGGAATATGAAGAGAATCCGATAGAAGCAGAAGATGAAAAGGAAGTAGAAGAGGAAGATGAAAAAGAAGTATAAGAGGAATATGAAGATAATCCGACAGAGGAAGAAGAGAAAGTTCATCAATTTCCTCCAAATACACCTAGCAGACAAGTACAAAAGAATCATCCTTCAAATCAAATTATTGAAAAAAAAGATGCAAGAGTTGATACTAGAAGAAGAATTTTTTCACCAGAACAAACACACCTAGCACTCACATCTACGATTGAAACAACCTATTTTGAAGAGGCCAGCAAGGATGAATTTTGGAACAAGGCCATGGATGAAGAATTGGATTAAACAGAGAAAAATGACACTTGGGAATTGGTTCAAAGACCAAAGGATAAGAATGTGATCGGCACAAAGTGGGTATACATGAATAAATTGAACGAAGATGGACAGGTTACAAAGAAAAAATCTATATTGGTATGTAAAGGATATGCACAGGTTGAAGGAATCGACTTTGAAGAGACATTTGCCCCAATTGCCAGAATGGAAGCAATCCAATTACTTTTAGCTTATGCATGATCCAAAAATATTAAAGTGTATCAGATGGACGTAAAATCAGCTTTTCTGAATGGGGAACTTGAAGAAGAAGTCTACATTGAACAACCAGAAGGATTTCCGTTGTCAAAAAATGCAGACTATATGTGCAAATTAAAGAAGGCCTTGTATGGTATAAAACGAGCTCCTAGAGCATGGTACTCTAGACTAGATAAATATCTACAGTAGGTAGGGTTCAAAAAAGGAAGTGCAAACAACAACCTCTACATTAAGGTAAGTCAAGGTAATATTTTATTAATTGAAGTTTATGTTGATGATATTATTTTTGGTAGTGATGATGACAGGTTAAGCCATAAATTTGCAAAAGACATGCAAAATGAATTTGAAATGTCGTTACTTGGAGAACTATCCTTCTTCTGGGACTTTAGATACATCAAAGAAACCAAGGAATTTTTATTTCTCAAACCAATTATATCAGAGAAATGGTAAAGAGGTTCAGAATGGAAGATTGCAAACCAGTTATCACTCCCATGCAAACCAGTTGTAAGTTGAGCAAAGATGATGATTCGAACCCTACATATCAGAGGCAATACAAGTCAATGATTGGTAGCCTACTATATGTGACAACATCTAGACAGATGTAATGCAAGTCGTTGGACAGGTGGCACAATTTCAAGAAGTACCAAAGGAATCACATGTATTGGCAGTGAAGAGAATTTTTAGATATCTCAAAGGAGAAAAAGAGTTTGGATTATGGTATCCAAAAGGAAAGGATCTATCTCTTATTGCCTACATAGATGCATATTAGGCAGGTTGTATTGATGACTGATGAAGCACCAGTGGAGTAGCGTTCTACTTGGGTGAGTTTTTAGTATCATGTCTAAGCAAGAAACAATCATCAATATCTCTATCTACAACCGAGGTAGAGTATATTGCAGCAAAAACATGTTTTATACAGGTTCTTTGGATGAAACAAACTTTGACAGATATGCAGGTTGAGTATGATGAACCCATTCCAATGTATTGTGATATTAAAAGTGCCATCAGTATCTCAAAGAACCCGGTGATGCACTCCAAGACGAAGCACATTCCAATCAAGTATCACTTTCTACGAGAACAAGTTGCAGAAAAGAACATCGGAGTTGAGTATGTGGGCACAAAAGAACAAGTGGAAAACATCTTTACAAAACCACTTCCACGGGAGCCTTTTAGTATCTTCGCTAGAGACTCAGAGTTATTTCTACTCCAAAATGAATGCTTTTGAATGCTTATCTTATATTTCTTAGATGTACACGAGGAAGCACCATAAAGAGGATAGTTCAGTCAGGGGGAGCAACCCCGGATGGAAATATACCGCTGCCATTGATGACAAAGGGGGAGAGATTCATCAGATGCAGAGGACAAAGGCATGATTCCAGAGGGAGCAATGGTCACAGAGATGCAGATGATAGAGGAATGGTTCCAGGGGGAGCATGAGTGATATGAATTCAATATTGCATGACATGATTTAAATATTTCATTAGAGTGTTTCCATCAATGCCAAAGGGAGAGATTGTTGATTAAGGTTGGTTGTCATTGATGTCAACCCTTGAAGAAAGTTTGGTAGTGAATTCTGGTAGCACAAAGGTTTGGGTAATGGACCCAATGTTGTTTCATGTATAATGGTATGAATTTTGATATATTTGTAGGTAATACTATTTGATATGGATAGTACATGTCATGCCATTTTTGGTGGTATGTGGAACGTCACATAACTCCTCACGGTTTGAGAGTTATGGCCTTACGAAGTTGGAGGACCCTCATATGTAGGCTTGAAGCCCCAAAAGGTCAAAGAAGAAATTATTATTTAAATGGTAAAGAAAAGTGACAAATTCAAGGAGGATTATTTAAATAATAAAGTGAAGTGACAAAATCAAAGAAGGTTATAAAGTGAGGTGACAAAGTCAAGGAGGAATGTTTAAATGATAAATAAATGGAGAACTTTCGAATTATGGAAAGTGGTTAACCCTAAAAATGAGGAAAATAGGCTAAGTGACCTAGAAATGGGTTAAGTTACCTAGAAATAAGTTGAGTGACCTAGAAATGGGTTAAGTGACCTAGAAATGGGTTAAGTGACCTAGAAGATGCTTTTAAGGAAGCTACTTGGAGAGTATAAATAAGAGGCAAGGATCTTTCATTTAAAATCACACTTGAACATATTGAATATCTATAGGTGACTGAGGTAACCAAAGGATATATAAGCTTAATTTTAGAGGGAAGGTGAAGAAAAGAAGGCCAAAATTCAAGGGAGGATAAATTCTTTTGATGATGCTTTCTAAGGTATGTTATTTACAGGTCATATCACCATTTTCACAATAATGTTTTTCCTAGAATGATTCAGACTGTGAAATTGATAGGAAATTGATGAAACATATCCAAGTATATGTGGTAAATAATTCATCTTGTGGGCTGTTGTATTTTTGGAGTTACACTCCGTTGAAAATAGAGTTTGTGGCTAGTCCCAAAACTAGTCTAAAACAAGTGTTTCGAGTAAAAATGTCATACATTATTCATAACAGATCCAAATTCAATAAAACCAAATGTGTTGGTTATAGTACAATTTTGTATTATTATGTGTAAAATTTTCAGATCCATTCAACAAATATTCAGTGTGGGGCACGCTCTACAAGGTCACTCTCTAGAATAAGTCGAAATTCAACAAGGTATGCCATTTTTTCTATAACACCTTTTCTAAGAGGTTCCAAGTAGTGACACCTAGAGGAATTGCATAAAACACACGAAAGAACATTGTGCATCATTTTCAGATCTTTATTCATTACAGGTACATAGTTATGATTATTTCAAGTTAGGGTTGTTGACTAATTCAAAACTAGTCATATGAGACTAAAGAAAAGTTTGATGAAAATGATAGTCTCTTGTTGTTCAAGTTAAGGAAGGTTTGCAGGTATGTGATCATATACACCAGGTCTATTATATAGTTACAAAGCATATTTGGATGATGATATTGATGAGGGATTTTGGTTGAGGTACATGTTGGGTACATGGTTGAGACAAGTAGTTGATGAGTTGGTACATACATGAGGTGGATAGTTGATGATGTTGGTACATATTGATGAGTCATAGTTGATTAGTAGTTGACACATGATTGGTACATACTTGGTACGTGGTTGGATGCACTTGTTTATGGTACAGGTTGTTTACAGATTGGTGCATGGTTGATGCACTTGTTTATGGTACATGTTGATTACAGGTTGAGGTACAGGTTGATGCATGGTTCATGTTTATTGGTACAAGTTTACAACGATATATCTCACAGTGATAGTTTGACAGTGGTTCCATCATTCTACTTCTACTTCAGGGCAGTTGGAAGGGGCAAGGACATGTGGTTGTAGCCAGACAACATAGGGGGTTGTAGCCTCCCTTTGGTTGTATCCAAAGAATAGGGGAGTTGGAGATTCCTTCAGGTTGTAGCTTGAAAAACAAGGGGGTTGGAGCATCCTTCCAGTTGTAGCTAGAAAATAAAGGAAGTTGGTGCTTCCAATGAATGTAATTCTTCAAGACATATAAGAGAAAAAATTATGTTGGTTTCTATCGCTTTGAATTTCCACGTAAAACATTGGATTACTTTGTATGTGTATGATTGTTCATTTGTTCATTTCTTATTTACTCTGCAGTTACTAGATAATAATGCTACATTGATATAACACTTGGATTATATGGTTAAAAAGGATTAAATTTCTCTGTTACTGATTCACCCCCCCTCTCAGTAATCCAACACTAGTTTCCTTGGGCTTTGGGTGTAATATCCCCCAATAGAGCCCCAATTGTAATTATGAATTGTAAACATGATTGTTAGGCCGGTGAGATGATTTATAATAAGCTAGGAGGCTTGTGTGATGATTAGGCTAGGAGCCTAGGATGCTAAGGCCAGGAGCCTATTTTGTATATGTAATTATGAAAAATCATTAATAAAAATATAAACATCGCTACGTGTAGACTGACCGCTAAGAAAGAGTGATGGGGGACTAAGATCCACTATGTAGGGAAAGGGAGGGGGCTAAGTGTCTAGGCCTAGGGCCTAAGCTAGGGGGCTTACTTCTAAAATGATAATATTTTATTGTTGTTTCCTTTAGACTAAGGTGGGCATGAACATGATTATCCTAAGTTTTGGGAAAGGGGATGTAGG
>JASDQU010739679.1:94382-106053 GCA_032191745.1 Picea mariana | reverse complement strand
TATGTTCATATGGATGTGCATGTTTTTCCGCAAGTATCTCTGTGTGGCATAGCCAGTAGTTAATGTTGGAGTTGTCATAGATCAGAGTAGTGCAACAGAGCTGCAGGAGTGGCGTTCCCCATCCTGTTGGTGGCCGAGGATGCTACAAATTGGTATCAAATATTTAAAGGCTAAGTTAAGGTTGTGGTGGTAGCATTGACTGGCCTGGTGGAGGACTGGGGATGTTATAATATGGTATCAGAGAATGGTTTCAACATTGAGCCTGGATGGGCCATGTTAGTGGAAATTGAAGAAAGAGTTTCAGAAGGAGTTGTTGTCGAAATGGACAAAACTCAAGTTCTGACCCATGGTTTCAACATTGAGCCTGGATGGGCTGGATAAGTGGTCATTGGAATCAAGGTTTCAAGATGAAATTGTGTTAAGAGGAACCAATTTTGGACCTTAGAAACATACCTGAGTGCCAAGAGGATTACTTTGGCTGTGTTAAGAATCTTAGGAGGAGTAGTAGTATCGTAAAACTGCGACATAAGTGGTGTTGGATTGTAGAGTAATGGGAACCGTAGGATTTGTTCGGAAGAAAAGGGAAAACCCTTACGATCGTCAAAACTGGAGAGTGTGCAGAAGACCCTTCTAAATGTTGAATTTAGGAGAAAAAACACATATATCTTAAGTATTTCAGAGATTTCAAAGTTTAGGAAGAGTAGCAAGGTTGAAGTATCGAAAGGGAAGGTCCCTTTGTTTGGAAGG
Organism: Picea mariana; assembly: GCA_032191745.1. Taxonomy (NCBI): domain Eukaryota; kingdom Viridiplantae; phylum Streptophyta; class Pinopsida; order Pinales; family Pinaceae; genus Picea; species Picea mariana. The sequence continues at coordinate 105,306 of JASDQU010739679.1, read as the reverse complement.
AGAATGGACAAAAATCCGTTTAGAAAGAGCCACGGTCTTTTATGACCATTGGATATAGGAAAGAGTGTTTATGTATGTGGAGCTATAGCCCTGCTAAGAGTTTATCAAAAATGAGATCTAAGGCTAGGTGGAATGTCATCGATCTACATCCAGTCGATGCTTTCAATGAGGTTTAATTGAAGCATGTAACAAGGAGAAATGAGCTGAATGCTTTCTTGAAGAAACTCTATGGAATAGAGCAATTGAGTTTCACCTACGAAAGGAACACTAGAATTGGTGCTTGAAAGTAGAATACTAGGTGGATAATGGGCTTCCAATAGCTAAATCTTGGATCTTTTTAAAGAATTTTTGAATTATATATGTATAAATAAGTTGCACTGAGGACAATGCAAAAATAAGGGGAGGGGATTGTAAGATCCCCCGGTAGAGCCCCAATTGTAATTATGAATTGTAAACATGATTGTTAGGCTGGTAATGCAAGTTATAATAAGCTAGGAGGCTTATGTGATGATTAGGCTAGGAGCCTAGGATGCTAAATCCATGAGCCTAGGATGTTAAGGCAAAGAGCCTATTTTGTATATGTAATTATGCAAAATCATTAATAAAAATATAAACATCGCTGCGTGTAGACCGACCACGAAGAAAGAGTTATGGGGGAATAAGCTCCACTAGGTAGGGCAAGGGAGGGGGCTAAGTGTCTAGGTCTAGGGGATAATCTAGGGGGATTACCTCTAAAAGGATAATATTTTATTGTTATTTCCTTTAGACTAAGGTGGGCATGATCAGGATTATCCTAAGTTCCAGGAAAGGGGATGTAGGTTAAATGGAGCACATGCAGCTCTAGGAAGACAAGTGTCGACCTGGGAGCATGCAGTTAAATCTGAAGCGTCAACTCGTGTTGGGGGGGGTTTCCATTCTCCCATCCGACATGTGAACCTATTTTTTCCTCTGCATAATGATGCATCTCTGAAAACCAGAAAGGGAAGCCGACCTATGGGATTCGGGAACCCAATATACCTGCACATGTAGAGCCAAGTTCGTACCTTAACCATTTTTGGGTGATTTATTTCTATTTTCTGAGTCATGTTGTGTCATAAATGTTCGCTGTTGTGGCCACACAGTCCCTTGACTGAGTGTGGCTTGTTGTCATCGATTGTTTCTTATTGAGCCTTGATATATCCTAGTGTTCGACTATTACCGTTTGGGGTGTCCATACCATTTTCCTTGTTTCTGTTGCTGTCACCCATACCTGGATGTAGCTGAGTCGAATATTGGTTGAAGAGGCAAGTTGTTAGGCTGTGAGAAACTCTCCCAGGTGAGAGAGTTTGCTGGGAAGTGATTTCTCCTAGAAGGGAGTCCCGTAGCAACTACAATACTCTAAAAATTCTAGTCCATCCTGTTGCTGAAGCCCAAGGTAAGGGAGGGGTACTAGCTGATGGACTTGTATTAGTGAAGGTGTATCCTCTTGGGGTGGAGAAGGTGTGTGGGGAATGAGGGTCTGTGGGTTGTGGATGTAAGTGGCTGATGGGATAAAAGACCCTTCCTGTGTTTTGTGCAACTTCCTTATTGTCCTTGCCAAGCCTAGAATTCCCTTGCCTGATGGAGTTTAGTCCCAACTTGGGGGTGACCTAATGCTGAGAGTGATGAGCAGTGTGGTCTATGGCTTGGAGGTTCGGGGAAGGTATACATGCAGTTGGTGGATTTACTCCAAATGAAAAGATAAGTACCACTTTTATGTTCATTTATATGCTGTGTAATGGTACTTATGCTGTAATTGATGAGTATTGCCTGTGTATGTTGTATATGCTACATGTGTAGGATTACTGTTACTTCCGCATTAATATGTNNNNTATATATATATATATATATATATATATATATAGAATAGACATTCTTTGTTCATATGGATGTGCATGTTTTTCCGCAAGTATCTCTGTGTGGCATAACTAGTAGTTAAGGCTGGAGATGTGACAGATCAGAGTAGTGCAGCAGAGCTGCAGGAGTGGCATTCCCTAGCCTATTGGTGGTCGAGGATGTTACAAATTGGTATCAGATCTTTAAAGTCTAAGTTAAGGTTGTGTTGGTAGCGTTTCTCGGCCTAGGGGAGGGCTGGGGATGTTACATTGGGCAAGTACAAATTGTTCTATAACAGGACCTTCAGACTTAATACATTGGAAGGAGACATGTAGGAGCTCCCTATCAATGATCAAATTCTCAAAATATACTTCTCATAATCATCTTGGGTGACATATCTTTATACATATTAGGTTTCCTTATTGCTTAGATGTCCCTTTTGAGTATAACAAACTTTGATTTCTTAGAACAAAGTTTCTTTCTTTTCAGTTTTTCGTTTGTTTTCTAATTTACACAGTTCTTTTCTTTTTAATAATGTCTCTTCTGGTCATTTTCCATTATCCACGCACAATTTTGGAAAGAAAGTGGGATTATATAGCATAATTTGAGCTTAGCTCCTGTGTGAGTATCTCTTCAAGTACCCAAAAGTGAGAAGGTTTCCTTGCATCATTGTCCACTGTGCAAAAAACATAGACAATGGTTATATTGAAAGGGAGTAATTAGTTCATATTTTTTCAAAGAGAAACCTTAGATTATTAACTACAACTATTCACACTCCTGATGACAATTTTCCTGTAGTTGTGTGATCACTCTCATACAAGAGCTTATTGGTTTTAAAAATTTAAAGAAAGGTGGTAGTTACAAATGTCTTCAGAATAATCTATGTGACCTTTTTCCCAATTCACTGAATGAAAATATCATATCATAATTTTTTCGGAATGAACCCATAAGGACAAAATAGTTACCAAAGCTAGCACGTTACCTTTCTTCCTAAAACACCCAATTGCAAAAGAAATACATATATTACAAATATATAAGGGTGAATGCAAAATGAAAATCACAAGGAAGTTGAAAGAGCTAGAAATGGTGTGGGAAGTACAAGTAAACCTATCAAGGCTATGGATGCTTGTTGGAAGTGGGGCTATGCTTTTATGATACCATGGAAACTTCGTTAGGGATATGGATGCTCTCTAGCAACGAAGCAATGCCAAAAAAAGAGAGACAAAGAACACACATCAACCTATAAATAGTTGGGATTACCTATTTATGGCATCTTATTCTCCTATGATCTCTATGCATGAATCAAATTCATAAACTAATCCCTTAACACTTCATAGTAATTATTCAAGAGATCATCTTAGCTGTGGGATCCATAGTGCAGGAAGAATTGTAAACCTTACATATTGAAAAGAATAAAAGGTATAATATGGAGGTACATCTAAAATCAGAGATAACTGTTTCTTCCCAGTAAGTCACCATTTGTTGTGCCCCTCACAACTATCCACTAAATTTTTTTGAATTAGAGAATTTTAGTGGGTACCGCCTATCAAAATTCTGGCAAGGTAATTTATCACTAATTATTTGATTTGCTACTAACACAAGAAACCACTGTTTTTCCAATGCAGTCTTAATCCTAACCCTGCAATCAACCATGAGAATCAAAGACCTTATGCTCTTCCACTTTTTTTCAATTATCCCTTTTTTGAAAAAACCAAAGTTTGAGTCATGTTGAACCTCAAAGCATATCTTCGCTTATTTTATCATGCTTGAAATCCAATGGGCTATTATTCACCCAGAATTCGCTCCTTAGAATACATATATGAACAAATCTAATCTATATTTTGATATTACTATCTGAAAATTTTCTATCAAAATTATTATTGTTGGAAGGCTTTTATCCTAGTAAGCTTGACTTTGATGAATCCCTTTCTAATAACCTTACTCTGATGCATACATTTCCGCTAAGCCATGGAACACTTTCCCTGTGTCTACATGTAAGGTATTTAATGGTATTTAAATATTAGTCCACACATGAAACCTTAATTACATAAGAGTGGGTTCCCTTTGGAATGCTAACATGACAAGGCAATCACATAATGGTTGATTAATCCCTTTATCCACAGTCTTCAACCTACTTGCGGGTAAAACATTTGTATGAGAATGATTATCAAGAAATGAATATTCCTCGATACCTTTCTCGTTGGAGTCAAAAAATAAAACAACCCTTCCCCTCTAACGACAATATGTTTTGATAGTACCATCGAAAGGCTTACTGTCAGAGTCACATTTTTAGCATTAATCTCTGCTCCAATGAGAGCCCTTTTGATAGAACATAAAAGAGCAAGATTGTTTTGATTTTAATTGTCTCTTCCTTGGCACATTTATCAATACAAAAGGGGAATATTCCTTGATACCCTCCCATCGAAACTAAGAATAACCATCACATTCCCCTCTCCAATGGTAATGCTTCGGATAATACTATTGGAGAGTTGTTTCGAATTGATATTTCGATTCAAGAAATCTGTACCTCTGAACGCATTAATGACATAGTGATTTGACACCTGCAAATGCAGTGTCACCCACTCAACCTTAATCATGAAGGGTTAGGGTAATTTACCTATACATAACACCAAGTAAACACTAGCAAACTCATTATAATTTTCCTATGTAAACATATGAAAATTCTACTCGGCATACTGTGAATTCGAGTTAGCTTCGAGCCTTGACCCGATTTCAAAAGTAATAGGTATGTGATTATCATAATTTTTATTTCTGCAATGTTTTGTCTATTTTGAAATATTATGTGAATTTGTTCATTGCAGGACATTAAATTGACACCATGCCATTCCCTCAAACCAGAAAGGGGAGAAACCCTATAGAAAATGCACTTGCACCTTCCATGAATCCAAGTGGCATTCTGGTTACATATACCAATGATCACAATGGGGTAGATCACTGTTTGAGGTATGACGAAATATACAAAATCTTCAACATTGGATATTTCCCACTAGAAGACAAGAAACTATAAGTTTATCTGAATATCCAAAAACGTTGCATTCACCAACTGGCTACTTGTTCGATGTTTTTTCCTTAAAATGATGCAGCAAAATGGTGTCTCAAATAGCTTGACCAAAGTACTGCTACAATCATGAGAAAATCAGGAATCCAGATAGCATCCCTAAGTCCCAAAGACATAAGCCTCCGATACCACCTTCCAGAGCCTGATGTTTCCTTAAATGAACCATTTTTGAGGAAATTCAACAAAGACAACAAGGATTTTGTTGAGTTGATGGAGGATTGGTGGTGTGACGAATACAAAAAAATCAAGAAAGGGAAACAATTAATCCCTTCCCATGAATTTAAAATGCCCTACATAATGTCAAATACCATGATATGCTGATTTTATGGAGAAGAGAAGAGCACCCACTTTCAAATGGAATGGATGGAAATAGCCTAAATGGTAGTGTAGACAGGGAAAATATTCAATTGGGAAGACATACTAACTTTCAATATCTACCAGAACCTCATAAATATCCCAGATATGAAAAAACCCATTTTTTACATGTCTGCATGCCTCGTTGATGTTGTATGCTCTTTTGTGCAATTTCCTACCTTTGGATGGTGTTGGGACCAAGATCATCCACCTGTGCATATTTATTTTTCATAGCTATGGGATGTAAAATGTAATAAATACATTTATGATACATGTGACTGTTTCCTTTATTTGTTGCATACCATAATTTTGAGATATCCAACATATAGAATATTGAGGGAGGCCATGTATGATATGAAATATATATCAGACTGGTATTTAGGTAAGCAATACACATACATCAAGGTTTATGGAAACTCTGAGGCCCCACACCTCCTTCTTAAATATGTTCTCGATAGAATGTTAATTTGGGAGATTGCTTATCAAACCATGGGAACATGAATAGACCCTCTCCTTTCAGGTAGTAGTAAAAATCTATGGCCCTCATTCCCTGACAATATAGGGAATTACACATTGTTAAATGGTCTTCATGCAATAAAATAAGCAAAATCCCTACAAGAGATATGTGTGCGCCTAGGAGATCCCAAAGGGCATGACCAAAAAAACCTAGAACTAAATCATGTCAAATATGTTGGCCTCACTCACCCTATGATCCATGTAGTAAACTTTGCAGAGGATATTTTCAAAGGAGTCTTGTTCTTTGAAGAATTCTTACAAAGGATACCGGATGAGGTGGCTAGAGAAAATATTCAAAAGGATGAGGAAGATAAGAGGAGAATAACTTAGGAACAGTTCCAATTCCTTCTGGAGAAGGACTAGGAAAAGATGGGGGTGACGGAGCAGGAGGATAAAAACAAAGTAGAGGAGAGACACTATATGTCAATAAAATATGAAGAAGAATATCAAAGGAAGCAAGTTGAGAAAGGAAAGGTGAAAAATGAACCCAAGAAGAGTTCCAAGGTGGATGAAAAGAAGAAAAAAGAAGATGCATTAAAAAGGCTTGCTGATGACAGGAATAAAAAGAAAGAAGAAGAAATAAAATCTCAACAAGATGCACTTCAATTGAAAAATGTTAAAGAGGAGAAAGAAATACTAGCGGTAGAGGCAGAGACAAAGAGAAAGAAAGAATAATAAGAAGAACAAAAAGATGCAGAATTTGAAGGAAAGAGGAAAGATGATGAGGAAGTAGAGAAAGAAAAACAAAATAAATTAAATGAGACCTAGAATAGTCCAACTACTTCAAATGTGGGCATAGTCAACATTCCCCCTCAGGAATGTACCCTTCTCATGGCCATACTAGGTAATCTATCATTTTTCTCACAAGTGCTTGATTTAGATGAAGCTGTAGTTGCAATAGGAGAGTATTACTACAACAACAAAACCAAAGGGACATAAAAGAGGCTAGGAAAAAGAATGAGAGGGGAAAATAATTATATCCCAGAAAAAATAAAGAGAACTATTGAGTGGGAGGCAGGGCCAGACCCCAAAGAAAATTCCATACAAATAACATCTTCACTTCATGCATTTGAAGGAGAAAAAAACTATGTCAGTAATGATTTGAATACTACATTAGATACCTCAAAGGCTAAGATTTATGAACTGGAAGGAATGTTCAATACATAGAGGGATGACATCAATGCTGAATTTGAGAAAATCTCAAAAAATAAGAAATGGAAAAGGAAGTGACAAAATCATACAAAAGGTTTTGGAACACTTTCGATGGATTCCTTGAAGAATTCAAAATGAATATAATGCCATATATTGATGATGCAACTCCAACAAAATTGAAAATATCTAAAGTAGAAGAACGAAGGGAAACTAGTCAGAAGGATATTGAACAACTCACTGAAGCTGATAAAGAAGTCTTAAATGAATACCCAATGAAACCAATGAATCTAATAACACTGGCCAGGAAACTTCATCAAGAAAATAGAGAAAGAGTTAAAGCTCGAAGTCACGACTGAAATTTGTGATGGAGAACTAGAATTGAAGAAGATGCAGTTGAGAAAGTTGGAGATAATAATGCAAATTTACATGCTCTGGAAGGAATATTGGGATTATATGGAAGCACAAAGGGTCTCACGATTGACTTAATTTTTGTAACCTATCTTTCTATTTTTTTTTCCTTTCTCACTTGTTGTAATCCAAATAAAGAATATGAAGAGACTCACTTGAATTGTCCTATGACAATAGGTAGTTTCAGAATGTAAACAATCCCTCTTGTTTTATAAAAGAGGATTTTGCAAATGAGAGAGGGGATTTTGATCTGGATGTATCAGAACAATATTCTTACTCTATGATTAATAAAGCAAGAGACCTTGACAAGAATTTTGGATTCAGATATGTGCATATGAGACTTTTCTTTTTGTAGATGACTATTGTATGGATATTAAGGAGAATGGTATTATGGAACATGGTGATCTAGGTGGATATCGATGGCCACCCACCTCTTCCAACTGGCTCACATACAATTTTCATCTTGGCATTTTTTTTTTCTATCTTTTCGGGTCCTAAACTTCTGGGGTTGTTTTGAGGCCCTAAATAATGTTTTTTTGGCTTACCAGAGACATACTGTATATGAATTTAGAGTGTGATAGAAAAATGTGTATTCCTCAGATATACCTTTCCAATGGGCTATTGTGCATCTAAAATGAATATTGTATGCAAAAGTTACAACCCTGAGAAGTTGATGTACCAAATTACCCCATCGGGGCCCACATGAATTTTGGTGCTTCATCTCCTAGGGTTAGGTTTTTTTATGTATAGGGTTTTCTTATTTCTTCTTGATGCCAAAAAGGCCCGGAGGCCTAATTGTAATGTTCTCAAAAAAATGCACGTAGCCACCACATTTCTTCTCAGAGATTAGCTACCACCATTCGAGCAAGACTGTTTCATTCTTCATTTTACAGTTTCAACATATTTCTTTATTGAATAGAAGTTAAGTTTCACTATATATTTGTATGTCTGTGTTAATGTTATATATCTATGTTTCATTTTGTTCCACTCATAAATTCAGATCAGTGGTATCTGAGCGGTCTTCTCTTCATTTTTTTCTCTGTGCATGTCCCCAACAAGGTCAGAGTATAAGTAGTTGGGACTCGAACCAGTTGAACCTTTTCAAGATTGGCCTCATCGAACCTAATGAATTCCCATGGGGAAGAAAAGAGAGACGATGGGGTAGGAGATCCCTTTAAACTGTTGCTCAAGGAATCCCTCGCGTGATAGAGGAACGAGATGGATAATTTTGCGCAAATCCTTTGATGACTGCCAATAGGCAATGCATATTCCTTGAGCGGAGGCCCTGACCCCTTCAAGATACAAACCAATTTTGATATTCCTATATTTGAAGGTCGAATAGATGCGGATGCTGTAGAAAAATGGTTAAACCTTCTAGAAGGGTATTTTTCTATCCATAAAGTTTTTGATAGAGAAAATATTACATTTTTGCTCCTTAAGGCCGTCCCCCATGTCAAATATTGGTGGGAGAATTTCTATGAGAAAAAGGAAACCAAGGGATCTACATTATTTGTAGTCACACCCACATGGGGTTCTTTCAGGGATTCCATTAAGGAGAAATACTACCCTGTTGGAAGTTATGACGACTTATATACAAGAAGGACCACACTATGACATGAAAGGGACCAAATAGTTCCAGAGTTCACCAATGTATTCCATACCTTCTGCACCATTCTAGGTATCAAAGAATCTGAGCGACATATGGTTCTCAAATACTGTGGATGTTTTTATAGATACATCTAGACAAAAATGGAGTTTCTGCACATCTCATCCTTTGGCGCGACCTATCGATATGATATTAAAATTGAGTAGAATCTTAAACAAAAGACATGACAGTTTGGGTTTTTGAACCCCTCACAACAAAAGTAGGGAAAACACAGCCTCAACCCACAGAAAAAATCATAGAGAAAGGATGGAAAACCTCAGGACTGTCTAAGCCATAAACAAATAAGGAAAATGGAAGACAAAGGGAGACACCGAGAAGTGGTGTGAGTTCCATAAGATCCCTTGGCATAACACCACTAAATTCTGCTCAAATCATTTATTGGTGGCAGAGGTGAAAGCCTCTAAATTAGATGTGGACTCCAAATCTGAGTCAGTGATCTAAAAATGAAGAAGACTTGAAAAACTTGAAAATTATTGCAAGTGAATGTTATGTGTTTAAAGAAAAAGGATCAGTTTGCAACACATAGATTTAAGGATTACTTATGCAAATTATACATAGACAACAACATAATCATTGAACATAAACACATAGGCACAACAATTGATAAAGGAGTTCACCCCTCTCTTGGGCTACATCTCCTGGTCCAGCTTCCAATCGATCATTATTATTAATTGCTCAAAAAGTGCTCAAAAACATGTCTTACAATGCTCAAACTGACAAATCGACTGCTCCAATGGCTTCAGAGTGTCCAAAAACCCCTGTCTAGGCTCTTTCGGCACCTCAATAGATCGAAAAACGAAGAAGTTAGGCCTCCTGGAAGTCTCCCTCTTCAAGCTTGCTGTCTCTGCATCTACAAAATGCACCCCTCTTGAATGAACCTGGCTCACACGCATTATATGGTGTAAAAACCCAGCACCGGGTGCAACCGCACCAACGGTGCAAACTGTAGAATGGTTAAGGGCACGCTAGCCCCTAACTGCCTCGGCACCTGGGCGTATGGCGCAATGTGACCTCGCGCGTGGTAAAAGGTGGTTAATCCGTTAGAGAACCGTGTAACTCCCGTGTTCCCGATTGGTCACATGAAATGGCATATAACCATGGCTGATAGTACAATTCCCGCGCCAACGGTTAGGTGTTAAACAATATATATATGTCATGGTTGTATGTGTAGTCCAAAGACCGCGGGCTGGGGCTAAGCCCCGGCCCGACCCCCCGCCCAATATACAATAGTGTAAACATATATATATATAAAAACTCACATATATACCAAGAAAAAATCGGCGGCATGCTGGTTAGTGGAGGTTTGTGAAGACTTTATACAGAGGGGGAGGTCCGGGGGTCAAACCTCATGGACTCCCATAAATTTTACATATCACCACTTAGCCAACCAATGAGTGACACGTGGCGCCCACAGATTGGGCCACGTGTCCTCATACCATTGGCCACCCAAAGGACACATGTCATCTCCTGACTCACCATCTGTCAACCAACCAAAATCGGCCACGTCACCCTTGACACATCATCATACGACCTGTACGGACCTGCCACGTCAGACCGTACGGACTGGTACAGTCAGCACCAAATTTTTTTTTCCCTATTTGGCTTGACGAACAGATCACGATATCTTCTCCATACAGAGTCCATTTGACAAAGTAAATATATTGCCGGAATCAGGAAGACGAGACGAACGCAATGGCACTATTTTTGTTGCATTCCGAGCACTTTGAAATTTGAGCAAAATTTGATCCCCTGATCACACCTCCCCATTGGGAAGCTTTTGGACCTCCAAAAGACTATTCTCAGTCTATGTCAAGATGAGGGTAAAGTTCCCTCACCCTTCCAACCTCAATCTACTTGGCCTTGCTTGGATTGGTACCTTTAAGACCAACTCGCAA
>JASDQU010739679.1:66293-78401 GCA_032191745.1 Picea mariana | reverse complement strand
CATCTTTTGCAGGCACTCGAGCACTTGGCAACCATAAACCAGACTTGTTATCAAGCCACTTTTCACTTAGCAACTTGACCTATAGGGGCATCACTTCCATCGTCTCACTTTTCGTCTCATTTTCCCTAGGGTCACCCGGGATTCCCCCCTTGTGTTGGATTTCTCCTTCACTAAAACGAGGGGAGGGTTTATCTAAAGTGACAGTGGGTAAACTCTCACCATTATCGCCATCTAGTGGATTGGGTCGGGCTTTGCCCAACCTATAGTTTGCGCGATAACACCACATACCTATCAGATTTAAGGTACTGATCAAAAACAATTAAAAGAAGAAATTTATGTGCTTATTTTTTCTTTTACACTTGCAGATCTGCAACCTTTTATTGTAGATCTGAAGTGATTTAGTGCATATGTACATCAGATTTATCATTTGAGCTAATTTGACATTCTTGGATGTAAATCTGAATTGTAATTGTTGTCCTAAAGCATTTAGTTGCAAAAATATGAACTTCTTTTAAAGATTATAGCAAGTATAGTCCGCAGATTTGATGTATTTCGCAGGGTATAATTGATTACTTTCTACTTCAGATCAATAGGGATTACCCCTAAGGCTAGAAAGCACTAGCCCAAAGTGAGAGAGATTGTATGAGGTAACATTGGCATTTTTCCGAAGTCTTCATTTGATCCTTTCCAGTGTCCAGTAATCTTAGAGTGTTGAGCTTCCTTTGTAACAGTTAATGACACTGTCCATCCATGTCACTCTGATGTGTGCCTCAACATCAAATGCACCTTACTTTAGGTTGCACCAGGTTATTAACACTCAGTTCAAGCGTTGCACTTACTCAGTTTATCATGTGCTTGATTAAGCTTTGCGACCATACTTAGACAATTCTTGAAAGAGAAATTCATCATGCACAACTCCTCCAATCATGGACTTAGTCAATCTCTGACTCTTTGGGCATTTGGAAATCCCGATTCCCACCTGTCTTTTAAGTCTAGAGTGAATGGTTGGATGGTCCTCATTTGGTTTTTCAGAATGCAAAAAAGAAAAAAACAGTTAAACATTTATGTGGGAATGCAAAGTAACCAAAACGGTAAAACCTTTTGTGAAATCACAACTAAATACTATAGTCTCTTCATTCTCTGCCTTCATTGGAAAGGGGTCATCATTTGAGGCAGATAGATGGTAAATCAGACAAGTAAAAGTGTATGGGGTCCCAGAAGGTTTACTGGCATCTCTTTTTTCTGGGAGGAGCAATGTCGAGCAACATTTAATGGCAAACCTTCACCAATTCATTAGGGAGCAATCAAAACTTTCAGATAAGATCTAGAAATCCAGATTTTTGCTAGGATAGGAATCTTCATAAAAGATACCATTATGAATATATCATTAGGAAGTTGTTATTAGAAAGTCTTTATCAGCTGGATGAATGGTTGTATTTCCTAATCATAGTGTAAGTAGGACCTCCATTTATATAAAAAGGCCCCCAATTTTAAATTATCTTGAGTGGAGGAAACATCGTTGTATACTGTGTAATAAATCTATCTCTACTGATCACATATATTGTAGATATGTAAATAAGACTATAAGTTGGAATAAGAGCTTCAAACACAATGAATGATGTTTTGATTGTTCTTTAGTTCTCATATTTATTAAAGTCATTTGCACACATATCGTTTCTTAAGTAACTGTCTAATTGTCATTTCCAAAAAACTTTGGATGGATTCACTCTCAACAAGGATCAGGGACAGAAATTCTAAAGCAATTCAAGAAGCTTTGAATGATTCTCCGTACTTTTTGGTTGATCAAAACATGGATCTTTTGTGTCCATTAGTTTAATCCTGGAAGATCCTTTTGTTGGATATAGATCTGCATTGCAAAATACTGTTATGTTTTGACTTTTTTATTGACGAGTCACAAAATTACCATCATTTGACATCTTTTCCTTTTTTTAACCTTTTATCATTTACCTATAACCCTGTCTTATCCATTTTAATTCTCATATGTGGGATTTAAGCTCGAGGTGATTTTCCAATTGCATTTCTTAATATTTCATTGGATTTCTGATTAACATTAGGGGAAGTAGCGTGTTATGTATTTACTTTTGAAGTGACAGCTCATGTGTGAACAAGCTGTTATAGGGTTTTTCTTTAAAGGTTCACATATTCTTCAAATCAGGGTCATTGCACATCCATTGCCACAGATTTAAAGTCTATAATAGCTGATACAATTGCAGGGTTCCCGTATTTTCAAATCAGCCTGCTACAGAATCAGGCCTGTAGCAACTTAGAACTGCCTAAATATATGTGTGTTCACAATAAGACTAGATGACCATGTATTCAAAGCTGCAAACATTCCAAGTTTGTCCAAGTTATACGAAGGATCACAAGAGCAACAAGAGTATTCTAAGAAGATATATCAGAAAAAGGGAAATTAATATAAATACCTTCAGCAAGGTTTGAGCACTCAGCATGAAGATATATCAGAAATAAAGGAAATTAATACAAATATCTTCAGCATCAACCCACGGGCCTATAAGGTTCCATCACTCAGCACGTGACAATCTCAAAGATAGGATATGGGCACACTTGCATATAACAGTTTAACCAATTCAGCCAAGAACCCATGGAATCTGGGAGGAAGTCGACATTTTATTGGCCAATGTATAACATCGTGTACCTAAGCAAATCAGCAGACAATAGGATCTGAGTTTGTTTTACTTGATTTGCAGCATATTAGGAGCATGTCGCTCCATATTTGGAGCAATTAGACTCCCCCATATTGTATATATACGTGTGTGCTAGTGTCCATGAGGACGGTAGTAGTATAGTCACTAGTGTGTGCTCAGACTGATAAATAGTGTGAGAGCCGAGAGCTCTATCAAACTTTGTCAAATTCTGGTTTAATAAAAAGACTATTGTTCATGTTTCGAGTGTCAATCTGATTTCATACTGATGATTTAGGAGTTGTGAGCACAGGCCTACCAGTGAGGCAGGGCCCACTCACAGGTACAGCTATGTGCTATGTTATTTTCTATATATAGTGTTAGTTCTATTTCTGATTGTATATAGAGTTATTTTTTAATTATTTAATTATTTTCTGTTTTAGAAAGTATGTTGTAGAATGGCCACAGGATGCATAATGGCCACCTGTGATATGTTTTTGAATGGTGAATGAAGTATGCTAGGATTTGGATTTTCATAGACCATTAATTTCATTAGCACTCTTGAATTATATTAAGATCAGATGTCAAATCTGGGTGTGCATTCTTGTTTGTGGCAACGTTTGAAATATCATTGTTAGATGGTTTGCTAGTTTAGTTTTAGTATACTAATCAAGCATAGTTTTACTTCTAGTGTGAGTTAAAGTAGATTAAATAGTTTCTTTTGCTTCAAACATGTGTGCTACGGAATCACACTATTTATGACCCCTCTAGGTGAACACACTATGAAGTAGGATTATAAGATTTCAGAGATCTTAATCCAAGTGTTGCCACCAGCTGGGTTGTGGGTTGAAAACATTGTGACTCCATCCCTTATGCTTTCCTTTTCGATTTATGCATTGTTTAGTTTAGTTGATTTCTTTTGGTTAATTTGCATAGTATGGTAAAAGCCCTATTTCTGTATATACTGCACCAAGTGTCTCACAAGCACAAACTGAACCCCAGGTTGACAAAATAAATGAAAGAGTGTAAAGTGACACCAAAAAAATGGGAATCATATTTACACCTCGTCACTTATATTTATCAAAATCTTATGGGTAGGACTAAACAGCAGTACCTTATTTAGCAGATCGTGGAAGTGGAGCAATATTATTTCCATGGAATTTTGGTAGCAACTCAGGAAATCTCAGTTGAGACCTTTTGTATTACCGGTTGTGGATGGCAAATTGGAGGATGGAGATTCTGAAAGACATTTTGAAAAATATAGCAATTGATTGCAAACCAGTACAAATTTACAAGAATTTTGAAATTACAGACTGACTTAGAAGATAATCTAAATCCATGTAAGGTAGTTCTAGGCCAACTGTAGATTAATAAAATGTGAGGATTGAAGAGTTTGAAGAAGAAAAGACTTAATTTCAAGCAAGGCATAAATTTCCAGTCCCTTTTGGTTGTAATATACCAATGGAAAAGTTGCACATCCACTCCATTGATTTCAATTAAGAGCCAGAATGCGGTCAGGATTGCCATGCTGGAGATTTGTAAACGAAGTCAAATATCCTCAAGGAAACAGAATTACTCTTGTGCCTTGTCCAAACCATAATGGGTAAAATTACATGCATAAAAAGCAGTGAGACACCTTACATTTTACTCTACAACAAAACAATGTTGCAAATAGAAAGAGCACAATAAATTAGGAAGTAGGAAATAACTCACTCAAAGAAAAAAGAAAAAAAGGTAGGAAATAACTGCTAGCTTACCACCCAAGCAAAGAATCTGCTTCTGCTCCATGTAGTTGATGAGTGGTAATTAACAAAGGTTGATTGTCTTCTCACAGTCAACATTCTTGAAATTTCTGCAAAACAACAAGCAAAAAATAGAAAGAATGAACCTTATAAACTAAGTAGTATCCTAAAGCCATTTGAGTGATTGAACATTGCTGAAAGAAAAAATTTCCATGAACATTTAGATACTGGAATTCCCTCTGTTGTAAAGGTATATTACTTTATCCTTTGACAAAAGAATCTACACTAAATACTTCCATAGGACTGTAAATTATGATTTCAATCTGGAATTTGAACCATTGATTACAAGGGATTGATATCAGTCTAGGCTCATAAAATTTATTTTTAACTGAAGACATCTAGCAATCCTCCTCAAGGGTTATCATATTTTTCTATTTTAACATACGTAGGCTTTACACAAAGGAAATGTTGGTATTTAGAGATGCATGATCATAACATGTGAGAGCTTAGAGATCAGGAGAACATAATTAGTTAATCAGGAGTCATCAAATACATCAACACGGCTTTCTTTAATATGCCAAGTAAAAAGTTACAAAACTATTTATCTAACTAACGTATAGTAAGCATGGGTGGTTAATACTAATTATGTCCTTAACATTAGGACGACTCGCATTTTGAGTGTTACCACTCTAACAACCCCCTTGACATGAAGCACTGTTTTTTATTTTAACACCCCCCATTAATATAAAAGTCAATACAAACAATATTATTCAAAAAACTTTTACAAAAACATGATAATGAGTTCCAAAAAGAACACCCCCTCTCAATATAAAAGTCAATTTTACTAACAATATTATTCAAAAAACTTTTAAAATTTCAGTCCTTCCGGATGTTGAAAGCCATGCACTTTGAGTCTTATGTCCTTAGAAGACAATGCCAGGGCCATTCTCCATTGGTCAAATTACCATGACCAGTCCCGGAAGAATGTCCGCCCGGTGCTGAAACATTAACACTTAAGAATAACTTACGAAATTACATAAAATTTCAACACTCCCTCATAACCATGCAAGTTCTTGGTACTTTTGCATGGTTGATTTTGTTGTTGCATGCCATTGAATGCTACAGCCATAAGGCTGCAATTTTCTGCAGAAAATACATGTTTACAACAGCCATCTTCTCTTGCTTCAGTGCCATTTTTCAGCCTATATTCATTGTTAATCTTGATGTTGATTTACTTAACTAGTTTAGATCTTTGTATGTTGATTTAGATCTTTTATTTGCTGCTGTCATTTACTGCTGCAAAATAGGGACAGCAAACTTAACTTGTTGATCCAACTAGCATATATCATTGCAAAGTGTTTTTTCTTGTGTCTCGGGCAGGTACAATCATCCGGAGAAGTACTATACCTATGGGGTAACAATTACTTGACTTACAAGGCATCTCTTCCCACCTTTCATCCCACTTAGACTTGACCTCTAGGGGCTTCATTTCCATTTCCCTCCGTCTCCATCTCAATCCCCCTAGGGTCACCGGGATCGCCTCCCTAGAGTGACCTAGTCACCCTTGAAGTGCGAGACCTACATCAAGGTGTAGGATTCCCAAGTTGTAGCACCTGTTTTGTGGTTTGGTCGGACTTTGCCCAACCTACAACTTGAGCTATAACATTTTGGCGCCATTGCCGGGGAAGATTTTGAATCTTCTTCGTACCCTAACGACACTTTGGTAAGCTATCCCAAAGCCTTTCTCTTAGCTTGCCTGGCAACTCCACCCAAGGGACTTTCCCTTTCCACCCTTGATGAACTCTCCTTAAAGTTCATCTGGTGACTCCAACTTCCACAAACCCACCTTTCCCTCTTTTCCCTTTCCACCCTTTAATGAGCCTTGATCTCATCTGGCAACTCCATTGAGGTGTCCTTTCAGTCAATGAAAATATGGCACCATGGGCTGAACCCCCATCCAGAAATTGTTATGCCTCGAAGAAGGAACTTTTACAGATGGAAAAGGAAAAGGTTGTGTTGTCATCCTAATACACACTTGCAGACGTGAGCAAAGTCCAATTCACTTAGTGTGTCCTTGGAGGCACAATGCCTAGGCTCACAGTCCACACTGTCACCTTGAATGGAACCTCTTCCTTCTAGGCTTACTCCTAGGGAAGCCAAGGGGGGTAGACCCTAGTTACTAGATGTGATTTAACATTTATGTTCTAGGAGTTGGTTTTAATTTGTTAAAGGTTAAGGGGAAAACTAACCTATGATGCTAAGGCAGCAAATGCAAGATGCAAGATCAATAAAATGTCAAGCAAAGCCTTTTTCCTAAGTCAACTAAGACTAGTGCCTAAGGATTGGGCAAGGGGTCAACTATGTTTGAGGGTGTTGAATTACAAAAAGGATTACAAGTAAAATGAAGTTACAATTATCCACAACCAAGATACTCACAATAATGAAAGAGAGATATTACAACAATTACACAAGATACAAATAGACAAGATTAACAATGCTTAAATGTGAGAATCCAAGAGATATCAAAACATTGAGATCATTCACATAAAGCCAAGCATGCCCCAATAGCACTTACTCTATTGGACTGCTTTTCAATGGTAACCACTAAAGCACTCAAGACTCAACAAGATGATGCCTCCCCAATGGGATGCGCAACTTCTTCTTGAATCACACCACAAAGAGCATAAATTGAAAGATAAAAACACTTGAAAGATAAATGCTCACCAAAACCAAAGATTTAACACTTAGAAACTTAACCACAAGATTGCATAATAGACTGAGAAATGTAAATGTGCTTGCAAAATAGACTTCTAAACAACCATCAAAAGATATGCCAAAGTAAAGATTGTCTAGGAGACTAAGTGGTTAGGAGTTGTTTAAAGATTTGATAAATTTTATTTGCCCTCCCGCTAACTAAGTGTTGAACCTTAATCATCCTCCTCCTATTGCCAAATGGTTGTTGTTATCAGGAACTGAGGGTCTAAAAATCACTTCCACCGAAATATTTTCATCAATCAAACTATCTAGAAGTTGAAGTGTGGAAGCTGCTACTGCAAGTTCATCTGCCTTTGAATTTTGTTCTCTAGGAATAGCAATCAGGTTTAAAGCATCTAGACCATTGATTAAGTCCCAAATTGCATTCCTATAACCTTTCAATCTCTCAGATTTGCAAGCAAATTTATTCTTCAATTGTTGTATGACCAAATCTGAATCCCCTTTGATATTTAGACATCTAACTCCCCTATCTCTGCAAAGTTCTAAACCAAGAATCAAAGCTTCATACTCAGCCACATTATTAGTTGCATCAAACTCCAATCTATAAGCAAATTTAGACACTTTACCATTTGGAGCTTGAAGCACAATTCCAGCACCTTTTCCTGCTCTAGAAAAAACACCATCAAAGTTCGTGTACCACACTTTGTCTAACTCATTATCTTGAACTTTGTCTTTTAGGGGCACAATGGAGTTAGACAAAATGGCATAATTACCAAGACCTTCATCATCATACTTTAATTCATTTATGGGGTTTCTATACACTTCCCTAGTCAACTTGAAAGTGCTTCCATCTGGAGTAGGGAGGGTGGCATAAGATAGATCTATTTGTAAGCTACCACCCAAATCTGCAGCTGCCTTTCTATTCAACAACATTCCCCAAAGATCCGGAACATCAATCACTACAATATCCATTTCAATCATAATATCCGGAAATACCGTTAAGTGCACTTGCAAACCCTTAATCAATCCATATACTTCAATTGTCTGACTATCCAAGGCACAAATGTTATGATAAGGTCTAGATATTCTTAAGTTTAACTGTTCCATTACTTTCTTAGTCATAACATTAGAGCTTGCTCCTGAATCTAACATGCAATTGTGTAACACTTTGTCATTCACAAGTAGAGAAAGGTAGAAAGGCAAATTATTCTCATTTTTCCTATCCCAATTCTGCAAAATCACTGGTGCATCCTGGTAGGCCACGGTTGGTTGCTTCTACACAACACTTTTAGGGGGTTCTCCTATGGCTTTAAGTAGCTTTTCCTTTTGAGAAGGGTTTTTCATAATTTCTGATACTGGTACCAAAATCTTTGCATTATTCGGCCAACCACCTAAGTCAATATTCAAATCTGCATTAATAGGTATATTAGACTTAGGAAGACTTGGTGATACCTTGGGAAAACTAGTTGGGAAATCATGCCCTTTATTTCCATTCCTTTGGTATGTAATGCCTTTATACTTAGCCATTTCTGCAATTTGTTGGGGTGTGGGCTTGGGCCCATACTTTTCTGTTGCCTTATCAACAATACCACTCATGAAGTTTCCACTACTTCCATGACCACTATCATTCATCCAATCATACATGCCTCCATAGTACTTTCTACCACACATATTTATCTATTCATTTCCATAATCATTATAACAATCCTCAAGGAAAATTGGACAAGTAGCTTCCTCATGAAACTCGCCACAAGGCCTACAATAAGGTATAGCTTGATGATCTACCAAGTTGGTGGATTCAAAAGGATTAGGTGGCCTCTGATCATTTTGGGGAGGTCTTCTTGGCCACTTATCATTTGGCTTATGTTGTTGTCTATTGTTTTGGGACCTCTCCATAGTAATCAACCTATTTTGCAATGCATTGATCTGATTGGCATGGTTAATCTCCATTTGCTTAATTAATTGGGTCAATTCCTTAATCCCATCACTTGATGACTCTTGACCCTTTGGTTCCTTCTTCTTCTCATCATTAACCTTTGAAGAAGAACCTCTTGTGAAACTAGGAATATTGGACTTCCTAGCTTCAAGCATATTCTGTTCAACTCTTATAGCTGTAACTTGTGTTGCTTCTAAAGTTTGAAGATCCTTATCCCTTAAGGCATACCTCATTTCACCTTCAAATGCCTCAATATAATAAATCAAAATGGCTGCATCGGAGGGTTTAATGTCCCTATGAAATCTCTTCACCAAGCTATTAAACTTAGTGTTAAATTCAACCACAGTTTCATTCTCTTTCTTTTGACTGGTGGTAAGAGCAGCAAGTTGAAATCTATGTTCCTTTTGATCACCCCATCTCTTCCTAAACTCATTCAATATTTCCTCAAGGGTGCTAAACTTAGCTGCGGAAAAATCAGTAAACCATTCAACAGCATCTCCTTCAAGAGAATACACAAACAATGTCATATTTACATCTTCTTCATCATGACCCCTACAATATCTTTCCACACACATCTGAAAGTTGAGGATGTGGGACTTGGCACTTATAGCATTGTTCACCTGAAAGGTAGGCAACTTGTCAATGGCCTTCTCAGGAATTGCATGAGGGGAACCTTGGATTGCTGCAAAGTTCAAAGGTCTCAAAAAGATACTCATGGTTAGGCTAGGATTACTAGTGGGATTATTAACAGTTGGTTGATTATTGTTTTGGAACAAGTATTGGATATCAGTGAGTGTTTCTTCCCCAAGACTTTCAAGTAGCCTCCTAGGAACAAGGTGTCTCAAGTTTCAACCTCCTCCTATAAACCTTCTCAGGTTCGGGAAAAGGATGAATCACCCCACTTGAATTGCTCCTGGTAGTATACCTGACAGAATTATTCAATGGAGTCGCCACTTGGAAAGGAAACACACAAAATCAACCAATAAAAGTTCAATGAATTTTAGGGACTAAAGTTTTTACTACTTAGTTCTTAAAAAATTAAGTTAAGTCGTTTTGACCAAGGATAAATGACTTATCCCCGACAACGGCGCCAAAGATGTTGTCGTCCTAATACACACCTGCAAACGTGAGCAAAGTCCAACTCACTTAGTGTGTCCTTGGAGGCACAATGCCTAGGTTCACAGTCCACACTGTCACCTTAACTGGAACCTCTTCCTTCTAGGCTTACTCCTAGGGAAGCCAAGAGGGGTAGACCCTAGTTACTAGATGTGATTTAACTTTGAAGTTCTAGGAGTTGGTTTTAATTTGTTAATGGTTAAGGGGAGAACTAACCTATGATGCTAAGGCAGCAAATGCAAAGTGCAAGACTTTCAATGACAAGCAAACCCTTCCCTAAGTCAACTAAGACTAGTGCCTAAAGGTTGGGCAATGGGTCAACTAAGTTTGAGGGAGTTCAATTACAAAAGATTACAAGTAAAACTAGATTACAACTATCCACAATAAAGATACAATTAATTACACAAAGAATAAGAAATGCTACAAGGATACAAGATACAAATGCACAATAATAACAAGTGCTTTGAATGTGAGCAAAAGATATTCAAACCATTTAGATCATTCACATAAAGCCAAGAATGCCCCAATAAGAATTGGATTGCTTTTCAATGGCAACCACTAAAGCACTCAAGACTCAACAAGATGATGCCTCCAAATGGATGCACTATCTCTTGTTGAATCACACCATAGAGAGCATAAAATAAAAGATGTAAATACTTGGAAAATCAATGCTCAAGAGATATAACATTTAGATATTCAAACCACAAGATTGCATAATAGATTGAGATATGTAAATGTGCTTGCAAAATAGACTTCTAAACAACCACCAAAAGATATGCCTGCTATCGCTCAGTTTGTAGGAAAGGTTTAAGTAGCTTGAAGGCAAGGCTCAAACTAGCGTAACAGGAGCTTCCCCACCCACTGTCACCTCGATGGGGAGCTCCTTCTATTTAGGGTGGCTAATCTCAAGGGAGACGTCCCTAGTAATCTGGGGTTCTGAAAGGTCTTAAGGTTTAAGGATCAGGATGAGGGTTTCCTTTCACAGATTACTGCCAAGAGATAGTCAAAGATGAAGGTATTCCACTGAAGGGCACCTGTTTGCGAGACAAGGCAAATAAAACTAAAAATGTGCAGCAGTGGTTAGTACTTCAAACTATTAATGACTATCTTCAATACATACACATGAGCAATAATAAATGTAATTATTGACGAAGTCAATGATTGCAATTAAAGCTGAGACTTATAATATTACTTCCTCAATAATACAAAAGAGATACTTGCATTCAATGTATAAAATTAATCCTTATATTCTCACAATGCATTAAATATGCTCACATATATAAATATTGTTGCTACGTCACTATGCTACAAAGGTGACGTCAGCCCTAGTTTTAGGTTAGTTTGAAAGGCAAGGAAGTGGACGTTTTGCAAACTAAACCAATGAAAAAGTTCTACACATCAATGCCAATTGCTAGGTGACAAGGACACAACGTTCTATACCAAACAAGAGATCAAATAGGCATGACGTCACTAGCTAGGGTTAGGGTTAGGTTAGCTAGACAATAAAGTGGACATTTTGCCTTTTAAGCCAATGAAATTATTCAACACTTGTATGTCTATCAATAGATGACTCGGCCGCAACTTTAATGCTAAGCAAAGGTCAAAAAGAGGCAAGACGTCATCAACTAGCTAGGGTTAGTATGATGCTAGGGTTAGTTAGGGTTTCAAATCAAGAGAGTTTTGAAAGATTGTTTGAACACCATAAACTCAACGTTGCAATTGTAGACTAGTGCCTTGGGTAAATGGAGTCAAAGAGTGAGACTAAAGGCTTGGAAAGATTTAAACCTAAGGACGGGAGGGTTAGGTTTAATGGTGCTGCAATGGCAGGGCCACCAAATCAAAACCCTAAGGGGAGGAGGCTCATTCCGGTGTAGCTAAAGCTAGGCCTCATGCTCCTCCCTCTTTCCTTAAGACTCTTTGGCAAAAACGGCTAGCT
>JASDQU010739679.1:36482-50266 GCA_032191745.1 Picea mariana | reverse complement strand
TTGATTTGTAAGTGTATTTCTCATGCAAAACTTCTTGATTGAATGGTTGTAGGTTAAATCTCTTACATTTATGGTTACATTGTTATTATTATGCTTAATCATTGAAACCCTAGGTAGCAAGCACACAAGTAGGTCCTTGCTTCATGTCCCCATGATAGAAAACTTGTTTAGCCATTTGATTAAGGAGAATATAGCCTAGCCGTTGCTACACTAGTTCCCCTTTTTCTGAGTTAGTTTTGAAATATAAGTTGAAGAAGGAAGACGTCCTAGGCCTAATTGAGTTTACACCTAGGGTTTTGACCTTTAGGGTTTGAAAGGCCTTGTCTTTGCAACACTTTTCATCCCTAGATTTATGTTTTAAAGCTAGTCGTTTTTTGCCAAGAATTTTTTAAGGAAAGAGGGAGGAGCATGAGGCCTTGCTTAAGCAACACTAGAATGAGCCTCCTCCCCTTAGGGTTTTGACTTTGTGGCCCTGCCATTGCAGCACTAGAAAGCCTAACCCTCTTGTCCTTGAATTTAGATTCTCCCGAGACTTTAGCCTTGCTCCTTGACTCCATTATACCCTAAGGCACTAGTGTAGAACTACAACGTTGAGATTCTTGTGTCAAAACAACACCTTTAAACTTCTTTGATTTCAAACCCTAACTAACCCTAACGTCTCACTAACCCTGGATTTAGGATGACGTCATGCCTCTTTTGAACTCTTGTTTGATATAGAACGTTGTGGCTTTGTCATCTAAGCGATAGACATTGAAGTATTGATAGTTTCCATTGGCCAAATTGCAAAACGTTGACTTCCTTGCCTATTTAGCTAACCCTAGAACAAAGCTGATGTCACCTTTAGTATAGTGACGCAGCAACCTTTGCATGTGAGCATATTAATGATATTTAATGCGTTGTGATAATTCAAGGATTGATTTTATACATTGAATGCTATATCATTACCAGTGTTATTGAGAAGTAATATTATAAGCCATAGTTATTTTTGCAATCATTGACTTCGTCAATAATTACTGTTATTTATGCTCATTAAATGTTGATAGTCATAAACTTATGAAGTACTAACCACTGTTGCACATTTTAGCTGTATTGTTGCCTTGTCTCGCAAACAGGTGCCTATTATGTGGAATACCTTCATCTTGACTATCTTCTTGGCGGTAATCTGTGAAAGGAAAACCTACTTTAACCCTTGAGCCTAAATCCCTTGACCCCTTTCCTTTCAGCACCCCAGATTACCTAGGGACGTCTCCCTTGGGATTAGCCACCCTGAATAGAAAGAGCTCCCCATCGAGGTGACAGTGGGTGGGGAAGCTCTTGTTACACCAGTTTGATCCTTACCTTTCAAACTACCTGACCTAGACTACAAACTGAGCGATAGCAGGCCCCAAGGCCCCGGGTAAGTAGGTAAGTCATCTTGTTTTCCCTGCATTTGCATCTTGATTGCTCATGTTAGTTTAGATGCATCTCATTTTCATTTTTCTCTACTTGAATATTGATTTCATGCTTAGTTTAGAAAAAAAAATTTAAATGTCAAAATTTTATTTTTCTAGTTTAGTGGGTTTGGATTATCATCATATGAGAACAAGGATGAGTAGGCCATCCTACACTTGACAGTTTGATATTTCTTTGCAAGCACGAGTCTACCAGGAGATGATGCGGTTCTCATGCACTCTACAGGCGAGCACATGTCCCCAAGTTGGAGCCAGATCTTATCCCCATTTTGTGGATAACTAAGGAGATCATGTCTCGAGGCCCTCAGGTTGCAGATATGGAGTGTCGAGAGAGTACATGACCAGCAGTACCCTTTGCACCGATAGAAAACCCACTCACCATCACAGATGGTCACAATTTTGCAGATGGCATCCACCACACCAACTGGCTTTCGAAAGGCAGTGGGCCTTGCTCCAGGAGGTACAAGTCAGTATTATGGTGAGCATCATTTCAATATTCAAGCGATTTGATTATGATGTATCTTAGATTTCTCTAGATTTCATTATATATGCTTGGACATTATGCCTTTTTCCCTGCTTCACCTTGGTGGTTGACATTGTGCCCTAGAAAGTGGCCTTCTTTGGGAATGGGTTTGCTACTAGGAACTCCCTTAATAAGCCATCGTACCATTCTCGACGATACTTACCACTTTCCATCATTATTCCCCTCCATTTCCTTATCTCTTTGGATTTTCAGTTGTATTGACCCAAGAAGGGGTTGTCCCTCATTCTATGGGAAGAAGAGGCTGAAGGCTCAGAGGGGTTGATGTTGGGTAAAAGATAAAAGCCTTATATAAACCTTCCAGATGCTTCGCCCAGGGATCACCCAAGAAAGCAATAAAATGTTTATCTTTGAGTAAATGGGACCCACAATATAATAAAGAATGCTTAAAAGGTTAGTTGAAGGATAGGAGGTCTCATCACGAGCCGACCTATCACGTCCATGAATATCTAGTGGTATGACATTACCAACATCTAGTCACCAAACCAGGGTAATGACTCTCAGTTGCATGGCTGAGAGAAAGGGGGTCTCATCACGAGCCAGCCTTCTCATTTCCACTAGGTGTTTGTGGGTGACACTGCCATCATCTCATCACCACGTCAGGGCAATGACTTTCAATCTCTCCTTATGCTATATTGAAAGAAAATACAAAGAAAGAAAGATAAAAGGCAATTGATGGGCTTGGAAAAATTGCATTGCGGACGAAGGTACCACACAGCCTCTACAAAGACACCCATGAATGAGACACTACGACCCCTTGTATGTCATGAGCCCTATGCCCATTAAGTCTTGACCCCAACCACTACGTCCACTTTACATGGCTTAGAGAGGGATCTCTTGGAAACTCTCCTTGACCTAGGGAAAGATCTGCCCAATAGGACACCTCTTCAACCCTCCCATATTCAAGCTTGACAAGTCGCATAGTGTCTTTGAGCAATTAATTGTTTGATATAGTGATCTTTGATGCACATGCTTAGATGATTTATTTATTGATTGGATTCACTTTTATCATAATGTTATGACTTGAGATCCTTGGAGGGCATGCTCATTTGTCTTTGCAGGACCTAGTTGATGGACAGTTTTGGGAGAACAAGCCTAGCTTGGGATTCCATGGGGCTGCAAGCCCACGGGTTAGATGTCAGGGGCCCACATGCCGAATGAGAGAGATCAGACTTGGAAGGCCTTGATGATGACTTGGATGACATGGCCCAGCCCTCACTTGCCAAACGATTTGCCCAGGAGGGGCAAAACGTCCTGTTTTTTAGCTTGACGTCATGTTTGGGGGGCTAGGGCATGGTGGTGAGGTGCCACTCATTTGACACATGGACGTTTTGAGGAGAAGAGGGTCTTCACCATGATGAGAGTGCTTAGATGCTTGACATGTGGCCTTTGGAGGGCTACCCATGCTTCTCCAACACTAAYGACTTCCTCAAAGTGGAAAAACATCCCCTAAAGGGGAGACGTCCTTCTAAAATTAGGGTTTTCTTATGTGCAAAAGTGAATTTTAAATGAATTACTTTGTAAAAGATGGAAAGATTAGGGTTGTTGACCCCTTATCTTGTGTTTTACCCCTTAATTTGTGGACAAGTCACCTTGGTGACATTTGTATAAATAAGAGATCATAAGATCTCATTTTAACATAACTCTCCCTCATTGTGAGAGGACTTGGTCTGAAATTTTCGCTATACTTGGCTCTTTTATCTCTTGTGCACCTGTTTATGGCTATACTTATGAATGGTTGATTGAAGAAGTCTAACGCTAGCCTTGGATGATGTTCTCTAGCTCTTATGGTGGATTATTCTGGCATTTCTCTTAATCTTGGTATGGTCTTTTACTATTATGCTATAATTTTTTCAAGTCAAGTATTGTTATGCTAGGAGCTAAGTGGGAAGTATAAGGGCATACACCCCCACCATAGTCTTCATCATTTTATGCTTCATCTCATTGATTACACTAGGGTTTGCTAAAAGAAGTATAAGGGCATACACCCTCTTAGCTTAAACCCTAGTTAGAGAAACTTGCCTTAGGAAGTAAAAGGGCTTACACACCCAAGGAGATAGATTTTCTAGCTCTTTGTTTATTTGACTCCATTAACCCAATAGTAAAAGCACTAGTTATACTTTTTTTCATTGGAGATATAAAATCATTGCCTTAACGTAATTTTTTATCTTTTGAAAGGTTCCTTGCTTGAAGTTGATTTGCCTCATTGAGAGGAGTCTTCCCCTACTAGGCCGTCCCCTCTCTCCCACTATTCTAATTGTTGTTACAAACTTTAAGCTACAGCCATTAGGGCTGCATAACCCTAGCTACCTATTTACTTTTAACTCCTAAACTAACCCTAGACTAACTCCTAAATTTTGTTCACCTACTCTACTAACTAGGCTGCATGTTTTGGGCAACTTCTTGGTACTTTTGCATGGTTGATTTTGTTGCTACATGCCATTGAATGCTACAGCCATAAGGCTGCAATTTTCTACAGAAAATACATATTTACAACAACCATCTTCTCTTGCTTCTTATTTTTCAGCCTATATTCATTGCTAATCTTGATACTAATTTACTTAACTAGTTTAGATCTTTGTATGCTGATTTAGATCTTTTATTTGTTGATATAAACTGTCATTTACTGCTGCAAATTAGGGACAGCAAGCTTAACTCGCTGATCCAACTAACATATATCATTGCAAAGTGTCTTTTCTTGTGTCTCGGGCAGGTACAATCATCCGGAGAAGTACTATACCTGTGAGGCAACAATTACTTGACTTACAAGAAATCTCTTCCCACCTTTCATCCCACTTAGACTTGACCTCTAAGGGCTTCACTTCCATTTCCCTCCGTCTCCATCTCAATCTCCCTAGGGTCACCGGGATCACCTCCCTAGAGTGACCTAGTCACCCTTGAAGTGTGGGACCTACATCGAGGTGACATTGGGTGTAGGATTCCCAAGTTGTAGCACTTGCTTTATGATTTGGTCAGGCTTTTCACAACCTACAACTTGCACTATAACACTACTAACACACATCCATCATATACTCTATGTCATACGGCTAACCATCTTGATTTTCTAGTGTTAAATTAAACAAGCACAATTTTTTGCAAGTGGTAATTACTTCCAACGATATTACTTTCGTAAACTCTAGAACATCACTAAGTAATTACACTCGGAAAATTTCAACTACTTAGAAACTTCGGCCTCTTCCTTTGATCACTTCCCATGTGTGAGAGAGAAAAATATGTGTGTCTATTGTTGTGTCTTTTTATAGTAAATATTAAATTGATCCAAAAAGACACGTCTCTTTGAAAATTAAATTTAATTTTCTTTCTTATAAATAGTTGGAGAATACCTCCCGTAACTACCCAAAGATTAATTTGGTTATAATCCATCCACATAGTATTTGAATTTGTTAAATTTTTCCTCCATAATTCATGTGATTCTTTGCATAAATATAGGTAGAAGTAAATATGCAGTACCTTCCTCATATTTAGGTAATTAGACATTTTTTCTAGAAATTATTGTCCACCATAATTTGGAATTCTTTCTATAATTAAGGTAGGAGTAAAAAGTAAATATGTTGTACATAGAAATTGCAACAACCCCATAAATTCAACATTCCCAAGACTTTACTCTACTCTCATTTTCCTAGGCCCTCCTGTGCGGGAGTCAAGCCCAGTCCCGCTCTAATACCATGTTGATTTTTCACAAGAGATGATATTGTATGTGAATGAATATCTTATTACAATGATGAGTGTTCTATATAAAGAACATATGTTGAACTTTATATTATATTAGACATATAATATAAATATATTTTATATTTATACTTTAAACTTTATTATATATATTTATAGTTTATATTATAAATATATTATTACATTAACAATATTTCTTAATAATTAATAATCATATTATTAATTATCAATCTAGTAGAATGTCTTTCCGATGCTGCCCAAACATCAACACTCAATACATGGACTAGTCTCCCAACTATACCATGTCACATTACATTGTTTATAATACTTCAATATCATGATGGTGGTTTAACCACCTAACTACCATTAGTTTAATTCGCTTTAATTTAATGACATTATTAACATGGTCACACAATGGTAACTTAATACTAACATTAACAATGGAGCTCGTCATTTGCTCCTCTAATGTGAAGATATCACATAGGAGCACTGAAGAAGAGCTGTCACCTTTTGATTATTAATCAAAGGTTCGTTCACAAAAGAAACTTCATTATTAATGTGCTTTCTAATATAGCTTAATTCTCTTTAATTTAATGGCATTATTAACATGGTCACACAATGATAATTTAATACTAACATTAACAATGGAGCTCGTCATTTGCTCCTCTAATGTGAAAGATATCACATAGGAACACTGAAGAAGAGTTGTCACCTTTTGATTATTAATCAAAGATTCGTTCACAAAAGAAACTCTATTATTAATGTGCTTTCTAATATAGCACGTCTGCTTTTCTCTATCCATGAATGCCACAGGCTCCTCTCATTTTAATACATGGGGAAGTGTTTCTTTACATGATTCTTCACAATCTACATGTCTCCTATGACTGACTTGTACAAATATAAAAAGCAACTTTCACAACCAATCATACCTTTTAAATTGGCATGAGTATTTGCATGTGCCTCATTTTCCCAATCCCTCCATGTGTAAATCTGCAGAAATGGTTATAGAGTATCAGTATCCTAGTAAAATCTTTCATGAAGGACAAAAGAAAATCAAATCCTGAGTTCACAAGCAGGATAATGTAGATTTGCCTTGCAAGTTTACTCCAAAACATTAGAAACTAAGAATCAGAAAATCATCCAGATTATAGCAGTTCTCATGTACATTATTATCTCAAGTTTTTATAATCAATAATCCTCAGCTGTGAACTAGTCTGCAGGCAAAAATATCTTTGCTAAATCATCTTCAAATCTGAAGTCATAAAGCTGCAACTAATTTGTACTTAATCTGGTATACTGTATTATCTGCTCAGAAAGAAAATTGGCAATAGACCACATGAATAGTAGTTAAGTCTTTCCATATCAGATTCCAGAAAGACATTGTTAGAATCTATGACTAGCAATTGGAGCTAGATTTGCATTATGCAAATGGCACCGTTGATCTCATCCAACTGGAAATTGAATACTAACATCATGAAAGTCGGCCCTATTGTGCCTTTGTAAAAGTCAATAGTAAATTAGAAAGGGTAAAGTATACAAGTCCACCCTGACCTAATTAAAGGGTGGCTCAACTTGTATTTATAAGAGGCTAGGCACTTGAAGAACACACAACATAAGCTCTCTCACACAAGGAAAAGTGCGCAAGTCTGAGGAGGAGACGCATCTACAGAGTAAGGGTGTTCTAGTGAAAGGTTTTGGTTATCTCTTGGAGGAATATCTTGGTCTAGTGGTGCGCTACCCTATTCTGGTTAGGGTTTCTGCTGTATCTTATGATTATCTTCTGTTTGGTGAGATCTCTCTTGAGAGAGACATTGTACTTGTTGACAAATCTATATTGAAGAAGCTTTGTTCGGTTTTCCCCCCACGAGGGTTTCCCGGGATGAATCTTGTGTATACTATGGATGTCTTTCTTTCAGTGATCCTTATGCATGCAGTTATTGTTCTAATTGTTAAAAGTTAAAGAATATTGAATACACTTAACTGCTTAAGCGGAATTTTAACATGGTATCAGAGTGGGCCTGAAAGAAGCCATTTTCATAGTCTAGACGAACTCGTTGGGGAAAACAAAACCATAGGAAGACTCTCCTAACCCTAGTGCATCTTTCCTTGGGTTTAGATTTTCGATTTGACGAAGATTGGAAAAAATGCAGTTTGTGCAGCAACTACCAGCAACTGCATAAAACCCTAGAAGGTAATTTCTCCCACTTTCTGAAGGGCATTGGTCAAGACAAAGCCATCAAGGAGCTCACCTAAAGAGGGCAAATCTTTCCCTCGGAGCAGAATTCCAAAATTCTCATTTTGAAAAATTAGGGTTTCCTCATAAACCTTAGATCAAGACGTCTTGACAGCTGCAGATTGAAGTTGGAGCAGTTCACCTTGGCATAGCACACTCCCTGGTAAGTTCAAAACCTTTCTTTGAAAGTTTTCATTTTTCTTATTGTATTAGCGTTCAAGGACAAGATGGCACCCAGTACCAAGCTTGATGAGAAGCTTGAGGGTGTTGATAACTTCCGAGCATGGAAGTATAGAGATTTCGTCAAAGAAGAAGTTCCAGAACTAGACGAAGATGAGGCAAAGGAAAAGTACAAAAAGAACTTGGTTAAGGCAAATAGAATCATTGTTGATTCTATCAACAATCATTTGATCCCTCATGTTTCATCATTGACAACTCCCAAGCAAATATTTGATGCCTTATCTCGATTGTATGAAGGCAAGAATATCGACCAGAATGTGAAGATGCAGAGTTCAGAAACTATTCAATCCTACTTCACAAGGGCGTCTCAAGTCAAAGAACAGCTTGAAGCCATTGGACACATAATCGAAGAAGTTGAATTGGTAATGACTACTTTGAATGGTTTCCCTAGATCTTGGGAATCATTCATTCAGGGAATATTTTCAAGAAGAAAGCTAACAAGGTTTAGCAGACTATGGGAGGATTGCACTCAAGAAGAAGCTAGACTAGAAGCAAGAGAAGAGAAACTAGGCGATGAGGAAAATCAATCTCTAGTAGCTCATGCAAGAAAAGGAAAGAGCAAGAAAGAAGTTCACTCACACAAGAATCCTCATGGGTTACAAAAGACTCAAAAGTTTAAAAAGGATTTCTCAAATTACAGATGCTACATCTGCCAGAAGATGGGACACATTGTAATAAATTGTCCCAACTCTAAAGGTCAAGTCAGAAAAGGAAAGTATAAAAGACATCATGCTCATGTTGTAGAAGATGATGAACCTGATCAAGAGAGAGCCCAAGAAGATGACTCAAGCGAAGAATATGTATTGATATCAACTCTTACAAGTATAGTCACTCATGGAAGTGACACATGGCTTATTAATAGTGGTGCTTCTAAGCACATGACAGGATAGAAGGATTCCTTCTCAGAATTAGTTCAGAAGGATTCACCTCACAAGGTGAAGCTCGGTGATGACTATCAATATCCCAATAAAGGACTAGGAGAAGCATCTTACATATTGGATTCCGAAAAACCTATGAAGATGAAGGATGTTTTGTATGTACCTAGTTTGAAGAAGAATCTCCTTTCTATCTCAGCTTTGGATGAGAAAGGATTCAAAATTTCTTTCATTGATGGTGAAGTTCTCATGTGGCCAAAAGGAAATTCTATTGATCATGTTGTGGTTATTGGTGTTCAAGAAGGAGGTTTATACAAATTGAAGGGACATTCAAACTCATCATTAGTACACAGCACAGTTACTCCAAGTGAGCTATGGCATAGAAGATTTTCTCACATACATTACAAAGCACTACCAATCGTGAGCAAGATGGTGACAGGTTTACCAAAAATCCAAGTGAATCATGAAGGCATATGCAAGGGATGCGCACAACGCAAGCACATGAAGAAACCATTTCCAAGCAGTGATAGCAAAGCCAAAGGAGCCTTGGAGATCATACATTCATACATATGTAGACCGATGCCAACCACTTCACTTAGCGGGTATGTATACTATGTTTCATTTATTGATGATTTCTCACGTAAAACTTGGATTTATTTTTTGAAAGCTAAAAGTGAAGTATTCAACAAGTTCAAAGAATTCAAGGTACTTGATGAAAACATTTCTGAAAAGAAAATAAAGATTTTGAGATTAGATAATGGAGGAGAATTCACATCAAATGAATTCAAGGCATTATGCAAAGAAGTTGGGATTAAGAGGGAGCTCTCTACTTCATACAATACTCAGCAGAATGGTGTGGCAGAAAGAAAGAACCGAACAATCATGGAATCAATGAAGGCCATGATTCATGATCAAGATTTACCGATGCATCTGTGTGGGCAGAAGCAGCCAGGATCGCAATATATGTGTAGAACAGAAGTCCCCACCGTGTACTTGGGAACAAGACACCAGAAGAAATGTTTACAGGTGAAAAGCCAGAGGTCAGCCACCTGAGGATATTTGCTTGTCCAGTGTATATGCATGTCCCCAAGGACAAGAGATCAAAGTTGGACCCTTCAGGCTAGAAGGGTGTATTTGTTGGATATAGTGAGACATCGAAGGCATACAAAGTCTACATCCCTGGTCACCAGCAGACGCTCCCTCCTCAGGGAACATTCGCTCCCTGGACGCTCCCTTGGAAAAAAACGCTCCCCGAAAACGCTCCCTGAGCCCGTGCAAGTGAGGAGGTAAAATGGGTGTTTTTTTGGGGGGAGAAATGAAGCAAGGGAAAGGTAGCCTAGGGTTAGGTAAGAGGTTAAAACACTCATTCACTCCCTTTTCTCTCATTCTATTTCTCATTTCATTCATTTCACTCATCTTTGCTAAGAGGGTTTTGACTCTTGAGAGGGTTCTTACTAGTTCTTGAGGAGATTGAAGGGAGATTGAAGAGCTTGGAAGGAATATTGAAGGCTCCCATAGGGAGATTGGAGAGCTTGGAAGAGAGATTGAACTTTGAAGGCTACCATTTGTAAGAGGTTGGAAGGGAGATTGAAGGCTACCATAGTCATATTCAACCACCAATGGAGAGCTAAAGAGGTAGGCTCTTAAGCTCATTTGTCTTTCTTGTTTTGTTTTGTTTTTTAAATGCATGTGTTGTGTTAACACACATTGTTGATCGGGGGTGTTTTCCTTAGGAAATGGTAGTTTGGCGAAAAAATGACAAGAAGCGGGCTAAAACCCACTTATCCTAAGTTTTTGGTGTCCGGGCACGTAGATCCGAGCGGTTGAGACCTACGCACTCAAATCTACGGCGCACAGCCCAAGTCGGACCCCCCGAGCCTTCTACCTTTAACGAGAGGGGGGGGTCCAAGTTGGTGGTTTCTAAGCGTGGGGCCCCCACTAACATGGCACCTCCTCGCTAACTCGAACCCCCCCCCCCGCATTAAACCACTAACCGCCTACCCCCCCTCCGAGTAGACCACTTACCACCTCCTCTTACCGCCCACTTCTCTCGCTAACACCTGTTCCCCACTTCCTCTCTCTCCTCTGCCTGTCGCATCTCCCGCTTCCCCTCCACCTTTCGTTACCGCACACCTGTCCTCCACTCACTGTCCCACCTTCATACCTCACCCTCTTACCTCCTGCCATGTATCTTCCACTCACCTCCATGTCGTATCTCCTTTCTGCTTTCGCCTCTCGCCTCCCGCCATCTGTCTCCCACGTCCTACACCTCAACTGTCCTACACCTCAACTGGTCGGCCCCACCTCGTTCAACCGC
Source organism: Picea mariana (assembly GCA_032191745.1). Lineage (NCBI taxonomy): Eukaryota > Viridiplantae > Streptophyta > Pinopsida > Pinales > Pinaceae > Picea > Picea mariana. The sequence goes on along the minus strand of JASDQU010739679.1, from coordinate 38,919 downwards.
TGGATCCCCCCTTCTGCCTCCACGCCACCTTCCCGTGCCACTTCGCATCTGTGCCTTTACACCTCATCGCCCGCGTTCCGTCGCCCATGCTTTCCCAGTCACCGCCTCGCCGATTTTATCTTTCCATCTGGCCGCCGAGCATACGCCATAGCCTACTGAGTTTTCTCCAATCTCCTCATCAAAATCCTTCGTCTGCATGCCTATCTTCCCGACAAATATCCAACAAGGCATAAATGGCAAAAGAAAGGCCGCCACGTCTTCCGGTTGCAAGCGTTGACTCTGCCCACTCAGATCCCGATGAAGCAGTTAATGGAGGCAGGGGAAGGTGGGTGAGACATTGTCTCCTTCCTTACATAGAAGGCCGGAAAAGGACAAACGCAGAGGCAGATTGTCAGTCCACATCGACAGAGATCGGGCTGCCAGAGGACTGCATGGGCAGTCTGACCAACGTCTGCATGCGCAGCCTGACAGAGAAGCTCCTCAACGCGAAGCTTTGAAAGCATGACAAGATCGCCTCAGGCGTCGGAGCCAGTTCGAAGTATATGTAGGCATTTTTGCCATTTTGTTAGTGTTGATGGTTGAGCCAAGCTGTCGCTTGTAAAGTTTTAGTAAAGCCTCTAGTTCTCTGGTTATGTATTGCATCTTGAGACTTCTTGTTTAATGACAATCAATTTTCTTTTCTGTTAAATTTATAGCAGCTGGAAGAGCCATTCTCCGAGAGGATGGCAAAGACCCTAGCCGAGATCTAAGGCCCCCAGTGCACTCCTGGGGTTCTTGGTCTGGGACCAAATAGTCAGTGCCATGGCAAAAGACCCTTGTTAGGGCCCCCAGTATATGACTGGGGTTCTTGGTCTGGGACCAAGCCATAAAGACCCCTGAGAGGGGCCCCAGTATATGACTAGGGTTCTTGGTTTAGGACCAAGCAGTTAAAGTCCCTAGATATGTCTAGGGCCCCTGGAAATGTTCCAAGGTACCCATGCCTGGAGCATGGGTTGATCCTTGGTCTTGTACCTTGGTGGATAAGACCCCAGAGATGTTCTGGGGCCACCTAGTCTTTGATCAGGTGTTTGTTGGTATATGTCCTTTGAAAACGGGCATGACCCCATGAGGGATGTATCCCATATGCGATGATGATAAAATTAAAAAGGTCACTTTGAGAATGAATGAACAAGTATTGCCACCAAGTCACCCTTTCTAAACCCCCTTCACCCTTATTTGAGGTTTTGTTTTGGCTTTAGGGGTTAATGAGAAAATATTAATTAAATGTTTTAATTATAATATGCTTAATTAATATTTATATTAATTAAACATGTTATTTTAATTATTATTTCTATTAACCTAACCTAGCCTAAAAGTATAAATAGAGACCTACCCTCTATCCTTATAACTATTATTTTTCTTGTGAGCGAATCTCCTCTTGTTTTGCTGCAGCCCCTTTGTTGTAACTGTTGCTGAGTTTTTGTGTGGTGGCTCGGCCCTTCTCTACTGGCCCCTTTTTGCTCATCTTGAAGACTGTTGATGTCTACTCCCTGTGGGTGAGGATCCGAGGCTCCTTTAAGCTGCAAATTCCAGGCCTGTTTTGCTGTGTCAACTCGTGAGCTGAGAAGTGTAGCTGTCGTCACTTTCTACAGCAAGTCTAGTACCCTAGACTCCTTCCAAAGCTGCCGCTACCTCTCTCCTATGCAGATCTGTCCCTCAAATTGAGCCGCAGCCCCTCTACTGATTTGTTAAGACTGTCGTACCTATCATTGTGTATGAGGGTTTGATCACAGAAACTGTGTATGGGGGTTTGATTATAGAAATTCATGTGTGAAGTCTAAGTGACTTTTCCTCTTGGTGGCAAGAAAGTCTATTTCATCTCTTGGCAAGAGATCCAACCTATATGGTGGATCTATGATCCTGAATTTTGTCTGAGCATAATTACAAGTGGTATTGCATCTCTAGTGTGCGGTTGTAACTCCTTCAGAGGTAAGACTACAAGGCAAGGTAAGTTATCTATTCAGTTTACCATTATCAGATCTGGATATTTGTTTTGAGCTTTGATCTGTCTAGATATATATCAGCATTGAATGTTATAGGTCGCTCATTATCAGATCTGGATATTTGTTTTGAGCTTTGATCTGTCTAGATATATATCAGCATTGAATGTTATAGGTTGCTCATTATCAGATCTGGATATTGTTTTTGAGCTTTGATCTATATCAGTATTATAGATTAGATTTGGATACTGATCTATATCCTTTTTAGTTTAGATCAGAAAGAATGTTTTGTTGATTAATCTAGATCTACTTCTTGTCTTGGGATCTCAGTTAAATCTAACTCTGCTAGCTTAGATCTGAGTGGTTGTACACACTCAGATTTTGTCTACAAACTCAAGTCATTCAGATCTTAAACAATAGCTTGTTGTTTCTCTGTTCAGATCTTAAACAGTAGTGTA